>SDVV010009517.1:0-16669 GCA_016164225.1 Gammarus roeselii | reverse complement strand
ATGATACGGCCCTGGTTGCGGATTCGGAGGAGAAGCTATGTAGGCTAGTGTCTGAGTTTGGTAGAGTGTGTGAGAGGAGGAAGCTTCGAGTGAACGTCGGAAAGAGTGAAGTAATGAAATGCTCTAGGAATGTCGATGCGAGCAAAATTAGTGTCACCCTGAATGGAGAGCTCATGGAGGAAGTTCAGTTTTTTATATATCTGGACTCCCATGTGGAGATAACTGAACAGTGGAAACTGAAGTGAAGGCGCGAGTGAAGGAGGGATGTAAAGTGTTGGGTGCACTAAAGAGTGTAATGAGCTGTAGGAAGTTGGGGATGGAAGCAAAAAGAGGGCTGTATGAGGGTGTTGCTGTCCCAACTGTGCTCTACGGAGCTGAGGCTTGGGGGGTGAGAGCAGATGAGAGAAGAAGGTTGAATGTATTCGAGATGAAATTTTTGAGGAGCATGGCTGGAGTAACGCTGAGAGACCGGTTCACCAACGACGTGGTTTGAAACAGAACAGGGATGGTGAAGAAGTTGGAGAACAGAGTGTATTCGCGTGTTCTGAGATGGTTCGGGCATGTGGAGAGGATGGAGGAAGGGAGATTGGTGAAAAGGGTGATGAATGCTGAGGCGAGTGGTCGCAGGCCTAGAGGTAGACCGAAGTTTGGGTGGATGGATGGTGTGAAGCAGGCGTTGGGAAGGAGAGACATGAATGTGGATGTGGTGAGAGAGCGTGCAATGAACAGGCGTGAGTGGAGAATGGTTGTGAGTGGTTGATTTTGACTCTGCTGATGTGCATTCTCGCCCTTATCACCCCGCTGTCGGGGTGGTCGTGGGTGGGGAGGGGGCCGACCATTATGACGCGGCGGGGGTAAACCAGTGAAAACTGTCGGGCCCTGCTGCGGACGACGGTACCTCGGACTGGACTGCACTCGTGAACCCAGGTTTTTGTTGAGAGAGTACCGGCCGGACCCTTGAGCACAAAAGTGCTAAGTTGTGTGAGTGTGAGTGTTAGCGTATGAGGGTGTGTGGTGCGTCTTGTCGTTGGCCACCCCCCTTTCTGGGGGATGCGGCCTTGTGTCTGTAACTGTAAATGTGGTGCATCCAGCGGTTGACATGCAGTAAATTAAAAGAGGTATATGTTGGATAAATTGTGATGTTTCTTGTGAAATTGTATGAGTAGGCTACTGATTAAAACGTGATTGTGGTGGTTTTGAGGTAGTCTGAATGGGGTGTATACTTCGGTTGACATGAGGTAGATGGAGGGATGTATATGTTAACTAAACTGCATTGTTTATTGTGAATTGTATGAGTTCATATCATAAATCTAAACTGATATCGAGTGGGGGTTCTGCAAGTGTGTAGACGGTTGTGTTCGTGAAATTAGGATAAATCTAAACTGATATCGAGTAGGGGTTGTGCAAGTCTGTAGACGGTTTTGTTCGTGAAATTAGGATAAATCTAAACTGATATCGAGTGGGGGTTGTGCAAGTCTGTAGACGGTTTTGTTCGTGAAATTAGGATAAATCTAAACTGATATCGAGTGGGGGTTGTGCAAGTCTGTAGACGGTTGTGTTTGTGAAATTAGGATAAATCTAAACTGATATCGAGTGGGGTTGTGCAAGTCTGTAGACGGTTGTGTTCGTGAAATTAGGATAAATCTAAACTGATATCGAGTGGGGGTTGTGCAAGTCTGTAGACGGTTTTGTTCGTGAAATTAGGATAAATCTAAACTGATATCGAGTGGGGGTTGTGCAAGTGTGTAGACGGTTGCGTTCGTGAAATTAGGATTTAAATGTATTAGTGCAACGACCCTGCCAACGCCGCCGCTGTTGGAACGGTCATGACGGAGTCTGTGTATCTAGAAAATTTTGGTGGTGGGATTTATGTTTGAGTCTTGTTTGTGGAGGAAGTGTAGTTGAAGTGGTTTCTGACCAATACCGTTTGTGTTAATTTGTAAGAAATTAGGTGTTTGGCATTGATTTAGGGTTGTTGTGGAGGCACAGGAAGCGGCAGTGGGGTTTGCAAGGGTGGAGATTGTGATTGGGTGAGTGTAGGGTGAAGTGCTTGGGGCGACATTTCCTGCGCCCCGGGTCAAGGAGCCGCTGACTTCTAGGCCGCACAGGAAAGGAGCAACTCACGAGTAGAGAGATGTCAGGTTTTGGTGCAGGAGAGTGTTGAAATCTTTATTAATATTACGGGTTGGGTTGCCACTCATGTGGTATGTTTCTATTATTTTGGACGCCAGAGCATTGTTTTCTGTAGTTCGTTCATGTCACACATCTGCACTGGATTACGCCAGCGCGGCGCATATAAGTGCGACCGCAGGTAGGGCATAGGTTTGCGTTTGAACCAGGGTATTATTCTAAATCAAGGAGGTCAGTTTATTTCTAACTTGAGATACTCTGGAATGTCAGTCTCATTGAGGGCTTCAGCGGTAATAGGACAACATTAACCGACACAAAACTTACCTAGACTAGTGGTAGAAGCGAAGGTTTGTCAACCACTCTTCCCCACAGCTTCTAGCAGTTTATAATAATGTTTTAAGCTTAAAGGAGCAATGGTTCTGTCTAGGATAGTGACTGACCCCATTTTAGTTTCGAGACTAGGAAACGTCAGAGCAATGCTCCGACGTTGAACGGTATTGGGCTTATCAACAAAGACCTTTATTTGATAACGGCGCCAGTCACTCTTGCCAAACCCATGTGTACGGTTCTATACATAACGGAGGTAGCTTCAAAACTACTCAAGGCAACAGAGCGATGCTCCGCCGTCGAGGTATCTGAACAAAATATCCCTCCGTAGCACACAAGCAAGGACCTTCTTTTGTCGCCGCTCAATTCACACTGCCGGATTGCCCGTGCCGCGGTTCGAACTGGCCGGCCGGATCTCTGAAAGTCTGACGATCACTGCGGGGGCTTGCTAATGAATGTGACCAATGAACGCGCAAGTTTTAGTGAAGAATAATGCTATCATTATGCTCACTACAACACTGCATTCACCTGTGGAGAACCTCATCAATGACTGCATGCACATGTGGAGAACCACGTCAATAACTGCATGCACATGTGGAAAACCTTGTCAATAATTCGGCAACCACTTGAGAACCTCGTCAATGACTCTACATTTACCTGTGGAGAACCTCGTCAAGGACTCTTACATTCGCATGTTCTCAATGACTGCAAACATTGTTCCTGTATGAACCACAGTTGAAATGCCTAAATAAATAAGTTATGGTCAAGTCACTGTTATCGCACACAAAATAGTGCGAACCTACCGGAATCGATGATCTTCGTGCTATACGGGGAAGCTTCCGATGACTCGTCTTAGCTCCAGTGTAGATAAGCCCCTAATTTAATCCAATTCCCAGCTGAACTCACGGCTATTGCCGATGCCCCCTTAGCGGCCGATATTTTTTCCAGATGTCAATATCTCAATCTTCAGTGATTTGCGTGGCACACTTCATGTCCTGGAGACCTTCAACAATTGCCACTCCGTTGTTTCGGCAATATTGCGCTGTCTTGTGCGTTTATCCTCGAGGAACAAACGTTAGCTTGTGCTGGGTTCGGGCTAGTGTGGGGTTGTGTGTAATGAGCAGGTAGACGATGCGGTGCGAAGAGCTGCATTGGCGCCTTAAAGTGCTGTGCGAATTAAATGAAACATGGACTGGTCGGATGTTTCCATGCAATTGAATTGTACATTGAGCAAGGATGCACCAACATCCTGGGTCTTAAAGCAGCTGATCTCGACGAGCTGAGATAATTTTACCTTGATTGATAATAGAACGACGCCACCTTGACGGTGGCGTCGCCACGTACGTACTGCATTGATTATATTTCTCCTTCAATTGCCCTGGTCTTACCAGAATGCCCCAACCTGGACGGAATGTCGAGACACCCACTTACCCCGGAGCCAGTTCCTGGACCCTACCAATACGCTCCGGCTAACGCGTACTGAGTTTTCTCAAAAGCAATCCAACGGGAAACCACTTCTCAGCAACTTTGAGAAACCAACCTCTTACTCAAAATCTGATCTTTCGTGAACTGATAACTTACCATTTACCTGCCGTTAGATTCCTCCATCCAGGAGGATTGCTATTCAGAACTCATTTTGAATTAAAGACTTGATTAACCTCTTCCTTCAATTGTAGTGACTTGAGTGTGTCGTTAGCCGAGGCACACCAGAAGGCGAACGATGACTTTATGCTGCTTTGACGTACGGTGCAGGAAGGACATTGACTCCTGTGTACTAGAAATCCTTGGCACTCTAATCTTATTTATTACGAAGACCTAAAATATTATCAATCATGAAGCGTGTCTGCTTGTAGGCAGCCATTACGAAGAAAGATGCTGATGTATTGGGTGTTGTTCTCTTCGATTTTGTCTAGCTAGGCACCTCTCTGTATTACCTTGAACTTACTGCGGTATTCGTGAATTGCCTTTAGGTTTCTGAGGTTGACCGTTCTAATTTCTTCTCTGGGGAGCTTGATGTGCTGTGTAGCGTCTGCGGATGTGAAATCTATTGATAGGTTGGAGGTTTGTGTGGTTGTTTTGTGCTGTGTTTTTATGTGAACATGCGTTGGTGAGTTGTTTGTTATTCTATTTGATCCTGTTTGTTACACAGTTGCATTTGTTACCCAATGGCGTGCATCAATTCCTGCTTTTATATTGGTGTTTTTATCATCTATTACTCTCAGTTAAGCTGACGAGTACGGTCTCCCTGGCTATTGCTCAAACATCTTCCTGGTCTGTGGGATCCTTTGGGAGGTTATGAAGGTGAAAGGCTAGAGTCTTGAAGGCCTGGGAGAACGTACATGATACGGCACAGTGAAGTAGGAAGTAGCCGCTGTCGGAAATGTCTAACGCAATTTTTAGGCAGTAATCTTGAAGGCTTGTAAAGGGCGCTGCTACGGTTCAGTATTAGAGGAAGCAGCCGCAGTCAGAGGGACCTAACCATATTGGAGGCCGGGTTGAATGATGTTTTATTTTTTAAGGAATGTTTATTTGTATGTATGGGTTAAATGACTTCAAAGTTTACAAGAAGAAGTCTGTTCCTCGTTAGAATAGTACTCAGCTGTCACTTGCAGTCTCGCAATTAAATTTTCATGTATATTTAGTAATATATGCATTTAAATTAAAATCGCCAATTGACTAACAAACAATCCTAAGGTAGAGTAAATTCCCTACGGAACGAAGGGAAAAGTCGCAACACTGGGGTTGGAACGACATTCCGACCCACTAAAACCTCTCCTGTTGCCTTGGGTTACCAGAGGAAAAGATGCTTATAGCGTTCCCCCGCTGTAACGTTACAGTAAAGGAGAAAGCCGCAGGCCGAGAGACCTAACTCCAATGACAAGATTGGAATGAAAACTTGTGCTTGAAGGTGAGAGTCAGGAGTCTTGAGGACCTCGTAGAGGACGCATGCTACGGCGCAGAAAAGTAGGGAGTATCCGCTGTCGAAAGGGCCAAACCTTATTGGAGGAAGGAGTCGTGAAAGCCTAGTACAGGGCGCATGCTACCATACAGTAAAGAAGAGAGTAAGTGCTGTCGGGGAGGCCTAACCCTATCGGAGGCAGGAGTCTTGAAGGCCTAGTAGAGGGCGCACGCTACGGTATAGTAATGAAGAAAGCAGCCGCTGTCGGAAGGGCTGAACCCTATTGGAGGCTGGAGTCCTTAAGGCCTAGTACAGGGCGCAGTCCACAGCACAGTAAAATAAAAAGTAACTACAGTCGGAGAAGCCTAACCCGATTAGAGGCAGGAGTCTTGAAGGCCAGGTAGAGTGACTTTTCTACGTGCTCAAAACACTTATGTTCAAGACATGTAAGCACTCATGTGACACTACGGCTAATCATGAACCAAATGCAGGGTGTCTCAGACCTCTATCCAGGGATTTAATTAACCGTAAAGTCTTTACCGGATGTTGTAAAAAGCAGAGCAGAGAAGAGACGAAGGTTGAATGTTTTCGAGATGAAATGTTTGAGGAGCATGACTGGAGTGTCGCTGAGAGACAGGTTCACTAACGACGTGGTTCGAATCCGAACGGAGATGAAGAAGTTAGAGGACAGAGTTGATTCGCATGTTTTAAGATAGTTCGGGCTCGTGGTGAGGATGGATGAGGGGAGATTGGTGAAAAGGCTGTGGAAGGCAGAGGCGAGTGGACGAAGGCCTAGAGGGAGACCGAAGTTTGGGTGGATGGATGGTGTGAAGCAGGCGTTAGGAAGGAGAGACCTGAGTGTGGAGGTAGCAAGAGAGCGTGCACTGGATAGGCGTGAGTGGAGAATGATTGTGACCGGATGAGTTTTGACGCTACCCTGATGTGCGTTCCCGCCCTAGGCACTTCGTTGAGAGACGATATGGTCATGGGCGAGGGTGTGGGGGGGGCGGTCATCATGACGCGGCAGAGGTTACCCAGTCACACTGTCGGGCCTGCTGCCAACACTGACCTCAAACCGCACTCATGACCCGGAGGGTGTGTTGCGGGGTTCCCGGCCTGACCCTTTTGCGCAAAAGGGCTAAGGTGTGTGAGTGTATGAGAGTATGAGGTGCGCCTTGCCGTCGACCACCCCCATGCTGGGGGATTTCGGCCTAGTGTCTGTATCTTTAAAGAGCTAACAATTTACCTAATGTTGATATCCTACCTACAAATGAACGTGTTTGAATACTTTGATCCTATTTTCGAGTGTATTTGAAAATATTGCAACTTCAAACTGACACCTCGTTTCAGCCTTTCCGAGCGTGCGAAGATAGTTTGCCTCTACGAAGAAACAGGAAGTACTGTCACCGTAAAGAGAAGATGGAGAAATGTTTGAAGGAAACTGTGCATTACCAAGTGACAAGACGAGTTTGAAATGATATACAGTCCGAATTACAAAAAGGAGCGTTCAAAACTCACCAACGGAGCAGCCTTTGCCGCTAAAAACTGATGTAAGTGTTGAGCGCGTTTAGGAACAATTTCAAAGAGAACCCAAAACATCAGATCGACAATCTTCCGATGCCTTAGCTTTACCTTGTGCTACGATCTGGCGCATTGTCCGTGAGAAGCATTTACACTTGTACAAGGTTCAATTTCTGCAGAACATTACATATCAATATGGGGAAAAGCGTCTCAAATTTGCCACTGGATTTGCAGCGTCTTGAATAAAGACCAAACATATGGGTACGACTAGGATTCTTTGACGAGGCCCACGTTCACACGTGGAAGGAGGACTCAATCCTCATGACGGTCGCTGTTGCTCTACCACTAACCTTTTAAACTTGTGACGGTCTGGGCTTTCATTCGGGATGCTGTCGTAATTGTTCCATTTTTTGAAGAAAACAAATGCTGAAAATTACGTTATGAACATTTCCGGTTTGATTTAATCAGGATGAACACATTGGGAGACCTCATCTTTTTGCAGCCAGGTAGGCAAAATCATGCTACCGCAACCCTTGCGTGTCGTAGAAGGCTACAAATAGGTGCGGAACGAGCCGGCTAGGAATTCGGTCTTCTGTGAATCCTCCCTCTTATTAGGGTCGCTGAATGTGCGTGGTTGTAGAACGAATGAACCAGAAAGAAGAGGAGGAACTTCGATGTGTTGGCGCCGAGCGAGACGAAGTTGAAAGGTAAGGGTTGGGGTGGATGGACGATTATTCATTTTATAGATCATTAACACTTTATTTTATTATTTTATTATTTCTTATCTCGTGGGCTCTATTATTTCTCTGTGCCCTTTTTTCATTGTGATCAATTTTGGATTAGTTTTATAATTATGTAACGTTAGACTCCCACTGGGGCCCTTGGTGGATCATGCGGTGTATTTGTTGGTCTAGTCCAACCTACGGTGGAAGAATTTGCGCTCTTTCGGGCGCCTTATAATTGTCTGAGCACAGCTAGGCGTTTTGATGGCGAAATGGTGAAACAATGTTGATCTTGAAGAATGAAAGTCTTGAATGTCACTGTGCGTGGAGGTGACGAGGCGAGTCGAAGCAGTTCGAGACGAGGCGACGAGTTGCGACGAACCGAGGCTGGTGACACCAGGTGACTCGGGAATAGGGGTATTCGTGGGACCCGCGGGACTCGGGGGTTTTGGGAATCCGGGGAGTTGGAAGGCCAGGAGGATTTGGGGGGACCCACATGGACCCTTCTGGGGCCCTTTGGGACACCCTTGAGACCCTTTGTGGCACCCTTGAGACCCTTTGAAACCTCTGTGAAAAACTTTTGGACCCGCTTGAGGCTCCTTTGAACCCTGAGACTCCAGCTTCCCCCTTCCCACGCTGTTAAACCCATACACAGTAAAATGTATATATGTGAAATGCTTAAGTAGAGCAATTAACCATTACAGTTCGCGGATTACTGGCGCAGAGGGCAAGGGTCGCGTCGAGGCTGGTCGAGATCAGTCGAAACATGTTGAGGCGAGTCGAGTTGGTCGCGACGAGCCGAGACTGGCCGAAATGATTCGAGACAAGCCGAAATGAGCTGAGACGAGGGGACCCGGAGAGCTCGGGGGATTTGGGTTACCCTCCGGGATTCGTCGGGCTCTTTTGGGACCCGAGACCCCTCTGCCACTACACTCACACCCTAAAATGCTTTGGTGGATTTTTTTATTACAGCCCACATGATCACTACCGCATAGGGGGAGAGCCGCGTCAAGGCTGGTAAAGATCAGTCGAAATATGTTGAGTCGAGTCTAGTTGGTCGCGACGAGCCGAGACTAGCCGAAATGAGTCGAGACGAGCCGAGATGAGCTGAGACTAGGGGTCTCGAGGGACCCGGGGATCTCGGGACAGCCCGGGGGACTTGAGTGACCCTCCGGAGATTCGCCAGGATTTATTGGGACCCGAGGAAGCTCTACTCTACCCCCCACCCTATCCTCTAAAACAATGAGTTCGAAATCAATAACCCGAGCAGTTTTTCTGCCCGAGACGAACCTGCCCCTACTTTCTTCACGATCTACAATTTTGTCATGTATAGTATATAATGCTGGTGAATTTGTTCGAGAGTTTCTGTTTGTGATTTTGTGGCTGGGTGTTTTTTCTTCAGTCTGTGCTCGCTCGCGCGTGCACAGACCATATGTAGTTTCTAGGGTTGACCTGGACTGCGTAGCTATAAACCCTGTGGCGCGTTGTGGTTGGAGCTGATCTAATCCGTGAAGCCATAGACCTTGTACCAATTTCGACGATACTATCTGCGCACTGGCGCGCGTGCATCGAACTCGTGGAGTTCTGAGTGCTTGGAAGCGGGGATTCGTTTCGTCTGTGTCTTTATCTTACCTGAATAACTAAATTGTACCTCTACTTAACTAGACCGCGTAGCTGTTAACATTGTGTTGCGTTGCTGTTGGAGCTGACTTTGTCCGTGTAGCCGTTAACTTTGTACCAGTCTCAACGATGATACCTGTGGGCACTAGCGTGCATACATATTACTCTTCAAGTTCTAAAGGATTGGAAGCGGAGGTCCGTTTCGAGAAAGCGTTTTTTCTTTTGCGCACCAGCGTGCGTCTGACATTGCTAAAACTTTTACTTTTTCTAACGTTAAAAGCGTTGTTTTGTTTTTTCCTCGCACACTTAGGCGGGCGAGCCTACTGGAATCAATTATCATCGAGCCTACGGGGTAGCCTATTATGACTCGCGTTGAGGCTCTGGTGGATCTGAGGATCAAATCAAATCAGAGGTGGAAGGGCAACAAAAGAATGGGAAATGGAAGAGAGGTAGTGGAGGCGAGTGAACTGAATGTGGAAATCACAGTCGAAGAGTTCCAGCGGGCGTTGAGGGAGGAATATGACGACGTTAGAGGGCAGGACCTGCGAGATCTGGAGGAAGAATGGGAGACGTTCAGAGAGGCGTTGTTGAGATGAGTGTAAACTGTGTGGTGTGCACCGTGCGGGCGGGTGCAGACGGAAGGGATGCGAGTGGTGGAACGGGGAGGTCCAACTGGTGGTGGCGCAGTAAAGAAGAGCCTTTGAAGAGTGGTTTTAAGCGAGGTCGGTAGTAGCCCATGACCACTAAAAGGAGAAAAGAGGTGAAACGGGTGGTGAGGAGAGCCAAGGGTTCTTGGGGTGGATGGATGGATTATTATTCATTTTCTTGATCATTAACACATTATTTTATTCATTCATATTTCGTGGGCTCTATTATTTATTTCTGCCCTTTTTCATGATGATCAATTTTACTTTGTTTATAATTTAGCAAGGTGGGTTGAGACTAAATGACCCAGGGAATGGGGGGGTACTCGTGGGACCCGCGGGACTTACAGGACCCGGGATTTCGGGAACCCGGGCGTTTTGAAGACCATGAGGATTTGAGGGGGTCCACTTTGACTCTTCTGGGACTCTTTGGGACACCCTTGAGACCCTGTGGGACCCTTATGTGAAACTGTGGGACCCTCTAAATCCTGGAACCTCTGCTCCCCACTCCCTACGCTGTAAAACCCATGCACAGAAGAATGTATATATGTGGAGTGCTTGAATAGAGAATTTAGTTATTACAGTCCACAACGTTGCTGACGCAGAGGGGGAAAGCCGCACCGAGGCTGGTCGAGGTGCGTCGAAATCAGTCGAAACATGTTGAGATGAGTCGATTTGGTCGCGACGAGTCGAAACTGGCCGAAATTATTTGAAACAAGCCGAGATGACCTGAGACGAGGGGACTTGATGGACCCAGGGAGCTCGAGAGATCCGGATGACTTGGGTAACCCTCTGGGGCTCATCGGGCTCTTCCGGGGCCCAAGGAACTTTTGCCCCCCCCCGGCCACCCCCGCCACCTCCCCACCCTATCGTCTTGAACATAAAGTGCGATGATGAAAATCTGAGCAGTTTTTAACCCATGATGAGCCCGCCCTTTCTTTCCTCTTACCGTTCCACAATTCTGTCGTATAAAATAATGCTATCATACTTCTGCGAGAGCTCCTGTTAGTGATTTTGTGAATAAGCGTTTTTTTAGTCTGCGCTCGCTCGCGCGTGTGCGGACCATATGTAATGTCTGTGGTTGAACTTTGCCGCGTAACTATAAACCTTGTGATGCGATACGGTTGGAGTTACGCTAACTCGTGAGGCCATGGACCTTGTACCAATTTTGACGATACTACCTGTGCGCACTGGCGTGCGTACATTTTACTCTTTGAGGTTCTGAGGGGTGGATGGGGTATTCGTTTCGTCTGAGTTTCTATCTTCCTGAAAAATTAAATGTAATGTATCCGTACTGGGCCATGTAGTTGTGAACATTGTATTGCGCTGCTGCCGGAGCTGGCTTAGTCCGTATAGCCGTAAACTTCGTTCCGGTTTCGACGAGGCTACCTGTGCGCACTAGCGTGCGTACATATTACTCTTGAAGTACTAAATGATTGGAGGCGGGGATTCGTTTTGTCTAGGTCTTCATCTTACCTGAAAAAGAAAAACTACTGTAATTTAACTGGACCGCGTAGCTGTGAACCTCGTGTTGCGTTGCTGGCTGAGCTGACTTAGTCCGTGTAGCCGTGGACCTTGTACCAATTTCGACGATACTATCTGCGCGCACTGGCGTGCGTACATACTACTCCTGAAGTTCTAAATGATTGAAAGCGGAGGTCCGTTTCGTCTAAACATTTTGTTGTGCGCACTGGCGTGCGCCTGACACGATTAAAATGTTCAAGAAGTTTAACTTTGACTACGTTGTTTATCTTGCACACGGAGGTGAGCGAGCCTACTGAAATCCATGATCATTGAGCCCTACGGGGCAGCCTATTATGACTCACGTTGAGGCTCCGGTGGAAATGAGGCCAAAATCAAATCACGTTGAGGCTCTGGTGGAAATGTTTACTTTAGTATTTCTTATTTCGTGGGCTCTATTATTTATCTGTGCCCTTTTTTTTCATGGTGATATATTTTGCATTGGTTATTATATATCGAGGCTGGTTGAGACTAGGTCACCCGGGAAATAGGGGATACTCGTGGGACCCGCGGGACTCTGGAGACCCAGGTGTTTCGGGAACCCGGGGTACTTGGAAGACCAGGAGGGTTCGGGAACTCCCTTGGACCCTTCTGAGGCTCTTTGGAACACCATTGTGACCCTTAGGGACCTTTTTGATCTCTGGGACCCTTGCTCCCCCCATTCCCACGCTGTAAAACCAATAAACAGATTAGTGTCAATGTTAAATGATTGAGTAAAATATTTGGCTATTGAAGTCCACGGATTACTGGCACAGAGGGGGAGAGTCGCGTCGAGATCAGTCGAAACATATTGAGACAAGTCGCGTTGGGTGCGACGAGTCGAGACCGGCCGAAATGATTTGAGACGCGCCGAGATGAGCTGAGACGAGGTGACTTGAACCCGGGAAGCGCGGGGGACCCGGGGTACTTGGGTTACCCTCCGGGACTCATCGGGTTTGTTTGGGACCCGATGGTCCTCTGCCCTCCCTCACACCGCTCCTATCTTGAAATGCTCGAGTAGAAAACTTAGTTATTTCAGCCCACAGGATATCCGGCGCAGCAGGGGAGAGCTGCGTCAAGGTTGGTCGAGATCAGTCGAAACGTGTCGAGACAAGTCAAGTTAGTCGCGACGAGTCGAGACTTCGAAATGAGTCGAGACGATCCAAGATGAGCTGAGACGAGGGGACCCGGGAAGCTCGGAGGACCCTGCGGACTTCGGTTACCCTCCGGGACCCATCTGGGTATTTTGGAACCCAAGGGACCTCTGCCCCGCCCGCCCACCCAAACCCCCTAAACAAGGCGTGTGATGTTAAGAATCTGAGCAGTTTTTCAGACCATGATGAACCAGCCCTTTCTTTTCTCTTCAAGATCCACAATTTTGTCATCTATAATACTGCTAATGTAGCAGTGCGAGAGTTCCTGTTTGTGATTTTGTGAAAACGTGTTTTTCAGCCCGTACTCACTCAATCGCGCGTGTGCGGACCATATACAATTTCTGTTGTTGACCATTACCGCGTAACTATAGACCTTGTGGTGCGGTGCGGTTGGAGTTGATCTGATCCGTGAAGACGTGGCCCTTGTATCAATTTCAACATGCTCCTCCTTTGAGACATCAATAGCTACCATGGAACATGGGGATGCGTGAGAACAGACCCCATGGGAGTGATAATGGCTAACACCATAAACACTCACAATCTTATACTTCTCAACGACGGACAACCCACGTGAATCACCCCCGAAAGTGAAACTGCCATCGATTTATCCATATGCTCCTCCATTCTGGCACCCCTAACTCGTTAGAGGAGTTTTGCCTGCAACACACGACAGCGACCATAACCCATCCATCATATCGCTACTTACCAACCAACAAAGAAACCCTGCCCCACAAGAACTTTGATTCAACTACCGGAAAGCCAGCTGGGTGGAGTACTCAGCACACATTGCGTGGAGTGGCATAGTCAACATCCCCGAAAACCTTATGGAACACGAAATAGTCTCCCAACTTTACGGAAAGTTTCAAGCTGCAGCCGAGGCAAGCATTCCCTAATATGCCCCTTCAACCTTCTTTGCGAAACCACGGTGGTGCCGAGAGGTGCAAGAAAACTTTTAGTGGAGAAGAAACGTGAAAGCTGGGTCCAATTAGTCAATACGATTAATCGAAACACCCCCCTTTCCCAGGTGTGGGAATAAACTCGACGTATTCAGGGAAAACCCGAGTGACCTAGTAACATCCTTTCTGACGGAGGCAGAACTTATTCTTCCTACGCGGAAATCGCAAACTAACTAGCTCAGACGTTTACCCAGATTTCGCTTTACACAGACTAAACGGGTGCTTTCCAACGGGAGAAAGTCTTGCGAGAAAGCGAACAACTTGACTTTACTTCTAGAAACGAAGAGGCCTTCAACAAACCTTTCTCCCTCCACGAACTACAGAGCGCTCTAGACCATACACGTGAAACTTCACCTGGGGCAGACCGGGTACACATCAATATGATCAAAATCTCCCAGAAGGCGCCCGTGAGCACTTATTAAGTGTTCAACACTCTACATTCAAACTCTTTTTTTTTCCCGATCAATGGCCAGAACCTATAATTATCCCAATACTCCCCATCGCTCTTACCAGCGTCCTCAGCAAGACCATGGAAAGAATGATAAACACGCGCCTTGTCGACGTCCTTGATATGCATGCAGGCTTGAACAGCATCCAGTGTGGCAACCGCAAGCGCCACTTTACGTCGGACCACCTTATAAGACTGGAATCTTCCATTAGACAGGCATTTGTCCGAGGGGAACACGTGGTTTCCATATTTTTCGACAAGAAAAGAGCATACGATAATACCTGAAAATATGGCATCATGAAGGATTTCCCCCTCTAAGGGCTGAGATGCCGCTTGCCACGTTATATCCACCAATTCTTGCAAAATCGCATCTTCAGGGTTGAGGCCGGCGACACCCTGTCACCATCCTATCCGCAAGAAATGGGCGTCCCCCAAGGAAGCGTCCTCAGTGTCACTCTTCTATACATTCTTCCGCGCGACGGAAGATTGCTTTCTCCACTATACGTTGACGACTTACAAATAAGCTACAGGCACCCTAGCCTCTTAACAATTCAACAGGAACTCCAGAAATGTCTAAACCTAGTCGGGAACTGGAGCTCCTCAAACGGATTCCGATTCTCGCCCTCCAAAACGAAATGCATGCACTGTACTCTTTTGGCCGGCCTACACCTAAAACAGCCTTAATGCTGAACAACACTCCGCTGGCATACAAGGAATCAATAAAATTCCTGTCTTGTGTGGGACCCTAAACTCACATGACGACCTCATTTTGCAGCCCTGGAGACGCGCTGCATTAAAGCAACCGGACTTATCCTCTCTGTAACATCCTTGAAATTCGGACAAGCCGATTGGGACACCGGCATGACGTTAGTCAGAACAATAATACGCTCGCACATTGATTATGGAGCATTTGTTTACGGTTCAGCAGTCAAAACCACCCTTGAACCTCTCAATACCATAGTAAATAACGCCCTCCGTATCACAATCGGTGCGTTCCGTTCCACAGCCATCGAATCGCTGAACGTGCTTGCTAACGAGCTTCCTCTTCCGCTCCAGAGAGCTCTCACTACAGTACTATTTCAAGACAAGGAGCTACATCAATAGCCCAGCACTCAGTGACGTCATCAACATTCTTGATAAACGCCGCTTTGCGGCTAAGAAGGACATATGCCCACCCTTTCCTCTACGCGTGGACAACTAACTAACCTCGCTGAACATCAGTCGCAAAGCAATCAAGCCTTCATTCTCCTATCGAATTCTTCAAATCAACACACCAACGTGGATGATCAGCCCACCACTGGCCAAACTAGATTTGCAGACGTACCCCAAAGCAACAACCCCAACCAACACGTACCGCCGAGAATTCTCACGACTACTCGATGAACAGTACTCTGAGCACCGCCATATAACACTGACTGCTCTAAAACATCGGACGGAGTGGGAGCTGCCGCCGTAGGCGAGGTGACCTCGCGTTCGGCCACCCTACCCCAAGAGGCCTTTATATTCTTTGCAGAGCTACACGCACTCGAATTGGCTATCTCCATTAATAATAATGACCTCCTCACCAAAAAAGTTATCTTTTCTCACCCTGCTGAAAAATCTGCTCTTTGACCACCCTGCTCTTAGAAAAATGCAACACGACCTATTCACGATGTCCGAGATGGGCCCGACGGTCGAGTTCTGCTGGATCCCTGGACACGCGGGAATAAGAGGAAACGAGCGCGCAGAATCCTTCGCTAACCGGGCATCTATCCAGCAAGAACAATTCATCTCCATACATTACCGAGACTGGTACCCAGTCATTAACTCGCGTATAACATCACGATGGAAGGACTTCTGGCAACAGAGTGGACAAAAAATGCTTGCAGTTAAACCATCCGTGGGAAAATGGGACACCAGGTTTTATAATAGAGGAGACCAAGTGTTCATTAACCGTCTATGCACAGGACACACGTGGAAAACCCACAACCACCTAATGGACGTAGCCACCATGGGACCTGACGCATCACCATGCCCCTGTTGCCACCAAGTGGCAATCAGCGTGGAACACTTACTTATGGATTGTGATGCACTCGCAGCAGCCCGACGGGCCTTCTTAAGCCCCCCGTGCAACCTGCAACGACTGCTCACAGGAACGGAAGGCCGAAAAGAACTGATCACTTACCTAAATAACACAGGCTCATATGGGAAATTGTTCCCGTACCGTATACTAACTGGTGTTGCAGAAAACCCCCGCTATAGCACAGATTGGTCCCTAGTTTGTGCTGGGACCTTAAACCGCACGTTTGCTTTGACTAAACATTTGAGGTCGTGTAAAGTTAAAAGTAAAATCGCTATAGCCAGCCAACAGGTCAGCAAGAGTGAGCCCCCTAGGCCCCTGGCGCAAACCAGGGGGCCGATGGGGAGTCGGAAGAAACTCCATTTGGGAGGGACCAGCATCCCCTCCAGAACATCAAATACCAAGATTCCATCTGCCAAGAACATCAGCCTCGCCAAGATGACCAGCACCACCTCGGCGTACAACGACCGAAGGGACTGCCGCATCGATGAGTTGACCAAGAACATCCAGGAAATACTAAATCTGCTGAGCCAAGCAACCGGCCTCTCTGAACAGAAAGCAGAAGTCTCCGCCGCAGAACCAAGCACAATCGACGATCGTCTAACGAGACTAGAGGGTCATGTCAAGACCATCTTCGTCCATATCCACGAACTAATCAAAAACAAACCAACTAAAGAACCCGTAACTTA
>SDVV010009516.1:0-16671 GCA_016164225.1 Gammarus roeselii | reverse complement strand
AGGGTGACACTAATTTTGCTTGCATCGACATTCCTCGAGCATCTCATTACTTTACTCTTACCGACGTTCACTCAAAGCTTCCTCCTCTCACACACTCTACCAAACTCAGACACTAGCCTACATAGCTTCTCCTCCGAATCCGCAATCAGGGCCATATCATCAGCAAATAGCAACTTGCTTAACTGCCAACTCCGCCCATTCGCTTCCAACAGTTCCAAGCCACGACCCAGCACATTCGCGTTCACCTCCCTGACCACTCCATCCATATAGAGGTTGAACAGCCAGGGAGACATCACGCAGCCTTGTCTCAGTACCAATTGCAAATAAAGTGTGTTAAAATACAATTATACTCATACCATCACGAAACAAAGTGTACAAATAGCATTCTAGCTGGTGTATTTGAGCATCAGACTGAAGCGGAATGAACACAAAACTTCCTGGACTGATAACGAGGCAGGCTCGTCACAAGCCTTTCTCCCTGCCCTCCATCCGTGTCAGTGTCGCGACACAAAAATGCGTCGAACATTTCTATGTTTCAGTTGCAACAAGACATGCTTTGCAGTCCACTTCAATGGTGATTCTAATCAGTACAGGAACAGAAAATGTATCGACTGTCCTGCAAATATTGCATCAGCCAAAATACATGAATCATGAACGGCACGTTGCAACGCGGGAGCAGACCATAAACATGTTGTCGAGACAGCTGGAAGAGCTGAAACTAAATTTGTCTGCATATACTGCGGGTAGAAGCACCAACCAGGCTTACCCACACCGAATACCCACCAAGCTATCTCTCGCCGACCACCCCCTCTTTCCACCTCTCGTTGCCTACCCCCTCTCACCTCTCGCTGCCCACCTCCTCCTTTTACCTCCCACTGCCTACCCCTCCTTTCTCAGTAAACATCACCCACGCAACTCCTCGTTGACCCCTGCTACCTGCTTCATCCCATTACCTACGCATACATTCTCTAGGCAACGATAAATCATAGCAAGTGGGTAAATGATAGCCAGCACGGCTGGGTACGGGCCAGCGACAGAAACAGTAGAGCAAGGAGACGGCGGCACAAAAAAAACGAAAAATGCATTGCAAATTGAGAACCCGTACAATTTACTAGAGCAGGGTGAAATTGTTTCCGTTTGTTTTCTCGTTGGCGACAGTACAGTTAAGCACCAAAACAGGGAGTTCAAACAGCGAAATGCGAATAGGAAAGTTCTCTGTTGTCCTCGTGCCCCTGTGCAAACCCTCACCAACTAAGTCAAAAAGCTGAGCACCAAGTAGGCTTAGAGAACCTGCAAGTCAATACGCCACATCAACTATTTCCTTCGGAAGCGCTACTTGATAATTACAAAAGTCTTATGAGAGCGATACAAAATATAACCAGTAACACTGGTATTATTACCGGCATTCTGCCTAGGATGGACGTCGAAAACAAGAAACGTGACAGGATTAAGTACTTCAATCGAGCTGTGGAAAAGATAGCCAACGAAGAAGGACTTTGCTAAGTAAATACATAACCTGTATTTGAGGGAAACTCTGAACTATTCCAGCGTGATGGATGGCATCTCAATGCGCGCGGAAAAACGCAGAAATGCAGTAGAAACGTTTCACAGCAAGAAACGGTCCATGATGAGCTCAGGAAGAGGATCGGGAGACAAGGTCACCTAAGAAACGAACGGAAACAGCTAACAATTGACCAAGATTATCAAAAACACGAGCAAGAATTCGTGCAGCTACCGAGGCAAACAACCGAGAAAAGAACTGGGTCAGGAAGCCGGAACATCTACGTTAGTGAATCGAGCGACCCTCGGCGCAGCTCAAAAGAAGACATGTCAACCAAAACAGATGGGAGTGGAAAAATAAAATTTATACTGGGAAATGAACAGTCACTGATGCCCAAGATGGATCTTCTTCAAGCTATAGGGAAAGCGAATAAATATCACACAGTTCGAATCAACGAATTGTAGCTGGACATGACTGATCGGAATCTCCATGCAGAAATAGGACTTCAAGGATTCAGGACCTTCAGTGTAGCCAAACCTTCTCCAAGCAAGAGAGGAGGAGGGTCAGTGCTTTATGTCAAAGGAAACCTATCGTCCAATACTTCGCAGGGCAATAGCAACAACAACTCATTAGATAGTCCAGGCTGACATTATGCCCTCTGATGGGATAACACTGAAAATTGTACTAGTATACCGAAATCCAAGAATAACAGTAGGTGAAGAAGACGTTCTCATTGACGTATTGGACAATATCATATCTTCATCCCATGAGAGTATCTTGATGGGGAAATTCAACCTACCTGATATCAATTGGACAACACTGGATGCTGCATTACGGGGCGGCAGGTTGATACAACTCGTCAATAATAACAACATAAAACAGTACGTGGAAGAACTAACTAGAAGACCTAACATCTCCGAACTTGTTCTATCGACTGAAGAACAACTAGTTGAACTGGTAACAGTTAAAGGAAAATAAGTGATCACCATACAATTGAATTCCAAATCACAGCTAACCGAACAATGCAAGAAGCAGCAAGGTATAACCACAATTTTCGGAGAGCTAACTTTGATGGCTGAAGGACGAAATCTCAAACATGGACTTTGAGTACCAGTTCGATGGAAGTATCGCCGATGAATGCTTTGCGTATCTTATAGATAGGGTTGTGCAAGCAAGCGATACATCCCGGAGAGGAAAGTACAGATAAGCAATCCCTCTTGGCTGAATAATGAAGTTCAAGAAGCAATTGTAGCCGACAAACCTATGTACCAAATTCACAAAACCAATCCAACGCCGGAGTCAGAACAGGCGCATCAGCGAGCTGGTAGAAGAGTGAAAAGAGTGGTCAAAAACGCCAAGAGAAATAGGGAAAAAACGGTGCTAGATCGGCTAAGCGAAATCCTAAACGATTCTTTGCATATGTGAATGAGAGACGTGTTGTTCGTGATAGCATTATCCCTCTGCGAAATAGTGCAGGGGATCTAAAATCATCCGATGCCGATATGTTTATGGTACTCAACGACAACTCTGTAACCGTCTTCACAGACGAGAATAATAATATTCCAGAAGTCGAACTTTCTGGAGAAGAACAACCGTTGGAAAATTTCAACTTCCTCGTTGGTAAAGAAGAGGAACAACTCAGCAAACTGAATTTTTACAAATCTACGGGACCAGATTACCTGCATCCGAGAATATTACGGAACATCTCCGAAATCATAAGTGGTCTACTGATAGAGATCTTTAACAGGTCTATGACTACTGGAATTTGTTCAGAAGACTGGAAAAGCGCAAACATCACAGCCATATTTAAGAAGGGTAGTAGGCAAGAGCCAGGAAATAATAGACCGATCAGTCTCACATCTGCATCTGTGCTCGGCAAAACCTTGGAAACATTAATAAAACAAGTATAACATGTCAACTCGAGAGAAACCACCTCATCAAAGAAACCCAACATGACTTCAGAAGCAAAATTAGCTGCCTGCCCAATCTCCTTGACTTCTTCACTAAGGTGTTGATCATATTTATCTTGACTTCCAAAAAGAGTTGATGAAATCCCTCATGAACGCCTACTTAGAAAGGTGGAGGCCTTTGACATAACTGGAAATGTGGCCAGGTGGCTCCGAAATTAGCTCACGGGCGGCAAGCAACGGCTCTGTATTAGCCAAGGAAAAAATCAGTGGGCTACGGTAACACCAGGAGTACCCCAAGGAAGTGTTCTGGGCCCCTTCTCTTTATAATCTATATAAATGATGTCGACACCGATATCGTTAGCAAATTAGCAAAATTTGCTGACAACACTAAACTCTGCCACAAATCTGACTGTAAGCAAGATAAAATTACTATCCAAAGGGGTCTTAATAAACCAGTGCACTGGTCTGATAAGTGGCAAATGAACTTTAATATTGAAAAGTGCACTGTTATGCACATTGGATAACAAAATCGAAATTCTGCTTTCGTAATGGCAGACCAGCGTATGACTGAAGAAGACCAACAATGAGATCTTGGAATATTAATCACTAAAGATCTCAAGTGGAAAAACCAAGAGGAAGCTTGTTACAAGAAAAGGCAATAGAGTTATTGGCTTTATATCCAGAAACTTCCACTACAAGTCTAGGGACATCGTAGATCCGTTATATACTCCAATCGTCAGGCTCAAATGAAACTTGCAGTACAATTTTGGTCCCCTTACCTAAGAGGGGATATTGATAAAATGGAACGCATTCAGCACCGAACAACAAAAATAATTCCGGAACTGAGAAACAAGACATATCCGCAGACTCGACGAACTGAAAATGATATCACTTGAAAAATAAGACGACTTAGATGCCAGTTAATTGAAACCTTCAAACACCCAAACGGATTTAATAGAGCTAGCCCTGAGGGCCTCTTTGACCGAGATTATAACCCAAGGAACAGAAATAAGGGACAAAAGTTGCAGCTAAAACCAATTAGAACGTTAGTGGCGGAAATTTTCTTTCCAATCAAGATACCAACAATGTGGAACCGCTTACCACATCACGTGGTTAACAGTAATAACGTAAACACATTTAAAAACCACATCGACAAACACTGGGTAACTACTTCATCCCCTTAATAATCATTTGAACCTGTGCCGCCAAGGTGGCAACAACCTCCGTTGGAGCCTTCAGCATAGGGCAGCACATGACCGATGGGCAACTCATCTACTACTACTACTAAAGTGTGCACTGTAAATATGCTTCTCTGACATCTCACCTTGAAATATCTTGGAGATGCCCCTCCGGAATCTCACCTTGAAATCTGTTCCTTGTACAATGTGGATGACTAACCGTCTTCTCTCCTGTAGCACAGATTCGGGCGAGACCTAGTGCAGCAGGGAGCAGAGGGACATAACTGCTAACCTCTTTCTCACAGATGATATATTCTGGAGATGCCCTTCTGACATCTCACCTTGAAATTTCTTAGGGATGCCCCTCTGGCATCTGACAACTCACTAAGAAATATCTTGGTGATGCCCTTCCGGCATCCACCTTGGAATCTATTTCCTTGTACAAATTTGGATAACTAACCGCCTTTTCTTCTGTAGCACAGATTCGGTTGAAACCTTGTGAGGCAGCGCAACGTGTAAATATTAACCTCCTTCCAACAGATGTTCAACCATATGTAAAAATTTAAATAATTTTTTTGCTCTTTTTCGGATTAACTGCTATGATAGATACTTGTAAAAACTTACAAATATTCGCTTTTCTCTCGACTATTGTCTAAATTCAAAATGCAAATACTGTTTTTTTTTTTACTAAATTCTACGATAACTATTCGTCGAATTCAAAAATAGGTCTCACAAGCAACTTTTTTGGAGATGTCTTTCGACATCTCTCATGAAACTTGAAATGCTCTTGTAGGACCAATCACGCGTGTTTAGAGACTTACTCTACCGAACACTAGTGAAAAACCACTCACAGGAAACTGGGCGTGGAGCTTTCCTAAATTTGCACTTATCCAAATTTCACGGAATTTTTGAAAATTTCGACCTAGACTCTAGATCAGCCAAGAGCAGCTCTATCCTTAGAAGAGGTCACTCCGACGTCTCACAAGTGCGACAGCCTGCAAGGAACCGCTTGCGTACAGAAGACTTAATCTTCTGAGCACATGAGGGAGGACCACTACCCGGGCAACTGGGTGTGGCGCTCCTTCCAAATATGCACATACTTGTTTAAAATGTAATACCCATATGCTCCTTCGAAGTAAACTCAATACCTATTTGTAGTCCGTCCGACCCAACCTCTGGGGCAATCCGACAGGCTGCGTTCGAGGAAAAGTGTGAGTCCGCTGAGCGTATGACCGTGTCCGTCTCTGCTCGACCGTCTGAGATGCGACTGTCTGAAAACTAAATTTTTATCTTCACTTCTTGCTCGCCCCGTTCCTGAACAAGTCAACCTGACTTGATCTTTTCTTCTCAGGACCAGAATCTATCTTCTCCGGGGCTCGATTTTTTCTTCTCCGGGGCTGAAATGCCACGGGTAGTAGTGGGGTGGTGGTAGTAGGTGGTGGTGACAGTAGTGGTGGTCCTTCTCCTTTCTGTCCTTACAACCTTCCTTCTTCTGTAAGTGTGCGTGAATTTTTAAAGCCTCGTTGACTATCCCCTACTCTTCTTTCACTTCTTTCAAAAGAAAACATTCGACATGAGCACTTGTGCTAGTTTGTTTTCCTTACTCTAATCTGATCTGCTACCACTACTTCTAAATGCAATATTTTCATCTTCAATTAAGGTGATCATTATCTGGCAGGAAAAATATTGCATTTCTGATTACTATGAAAAAACTTCAGTTCATGTAAGCTGTGAAACGCTATTAACTTTAAAATAATAAATATTAAGGACCGATAGAAATATGTAAATCAAAAATTGAATGGGTTTGGATGAAAACAATGACAAACATGGAATGACAGACGGATGAACGTTGTACCCATACCATATCTCTACCCTACGAGACTACTGGATAGCAAAGAAAGCTTCACCCAACAAGGCAGCATGTACAGAGCACAAACTGCATTTTTTTCGGTCGATAACAGCTGAGCCCTAAAACGAATGATGTTCTATTTGAATTTAGGTTTTGTTAAGAAGTATACTGAAGATGACCTAATTATCAGGACGATATTGCAGACTATACTGTATGTTAAGAAGTATACTGATGTTGACCTATTGATTGTGACGATATCGCAGATTACATGTTAAGAAGCATACTGAAGGTGACCAATTAGTCGTGCCGATATTGCAGACATTTGAGGTGCAGCTACACTTGAAGTCGTTAATCAAAAATCTACAACAAATCAAATGTTTTATGCCATACCCGATACCAACAGCAATACAATCGGATCGTGTAAGTCACGGCTTGAAATATCTAAATATCTAAACCTTTATTCATGTTTTAAAAACAGAAATGGCACCTGAAGCGCTCCTGAATGTTCAATTTCAGAACTACTCCTCTTTCGATCAAAAGACAACCTACTATAGTTTGAGGCCTATTGTTGTCTTTTCACACTTGTAAACACATGTAAGCGTCTCCCGCAGCGTGTGAATGGAAGGATCAGCATCAAGCGATCGGAAGGATCCGCATCATGTGAAAGAACGGATCAGCAGCATGTGATCGGGAGGAACCGCAGCCGCACAGAATCGATCCTAATTGAAGCCGCCCATCGATATTTCGAGAATTTTTCTTTTCTGGAAGATAACGCTGTTAAATGAATCCTTCGTTCTCCGACGTACATTAAGCCGCCTCAGCTTATTTCAGCCTAACCTCATCACCTTTTCAGTTTATCCCGCTATCACTGCAACATTTGGGAGGAACTAACTCACAATGAGACCCTTTAAGCGCCGTCACGACGGAACTTGCGCTATCAGCTGTTATGGAAGGAACCCCACTCTGAAGACCTTAGACAGACAAGGACAGAGGGATTGAAGGCTGCCTGTGAAGTTCGGTGATGACAGAGAGGCGGAATAATACCGTGTGGGGCCTGGTGATGGCAGAGGCACTGTTTAGTGTCTCGTGGCTCTGCGATGCATAAGGGACGGAGTGTTTCCGCGCATGATTGCGTGATGCTGAGGAACGGAAGAGGGCCTCGTTGGGATAGGCGATGCCAGAGGGACGAAATAGTGCCTCGTACGATTCGGTGATGGCAGTGGGCCTGAATTGAACTGCATATGACTCAAATATAGACAGTATGTTGTCGTCTTTGTGGTCGGCGATGGAATAGATGCTTAATGGTGTAGCGTGGAGATAATTGATGGCATCATGAACAATTCACGTGATCAGTTAAATTCTATTTTCTCATGACAATTAAAATCTCAAAGACCAAAAAGTCTAGTAAGGAAATGTGAACGTTAAATGAATAGCTGGTTTCTCTGTTATCACGAACGGGTCCTTACTTCTTTCTGGGATCAGCTTGGACGATCATTATTTACAGCTGTTTCATACTCGTTTATGTTGCAAGGTGTTCTAATGCTTCTTATTGCATTTTCCTTTAAAATGATGAGACACCCAACTCTTCAGTTCTCGATGGACACTATCGCCAGTAGCACCCTTGATGGAGACGGGTCGAATGTTGGCTGAGGCTGTACCACCCACGATGGAGACGGGTCGCCTGTAGGCTGAGGCTGTAGCCACCCACGATGGAGACGGGTTGCCTGTAGCCACCCTCGATGAATACGGGTCACCTGTAGCCATTCTCGATGAATATGGGTTGCCTTTAGCCACCCTTGGTGGAGATGGGTCACCTGTAGCCCCCCTCGATGAATACGGGTTGCCTTTAGCCACCCTCGATGAATACGGATCACCTGTAGCCACCCTCGATGAATACGGGTTGCCTGTAGCCATCCTTGGTGGATATGAGTCACCTGTAGCCCCCTCGATGAATACGGGTTGCCTGTAGCCACCCTTGATGAATACGGGTCACCTGTAGCCACCCTCGATGAATACGGGTTGCCTGTAGCCACCCTCGATGAATAAGGGTCAACCGTAGCAACCCTCGATGAAAACGGGTCACCTGTAGTCACCCTCGGAGAATACGGGTCACATGTAGCCACCCTCGATGAAAACGGATTGCCTGTAGCCACCCTTGATAAAGATGGGTCGCCTGTAGCCACCCTCGATGAATGAGGGTCACCTGTAGCCACCCTCGATGAAAGCGGGTCACCTGTGGCCACTCTCGATGAATACGGGTAGCTTGTAGCCAACCTTGATGGAGATGGGTCACCTGTAGCCACCCTCGATGAATACGGGTCCCCTGTAGCCACCCTCGGTGAATACGGGTTGCCTGTAGCCACTCTCGATGAATGCGGGTTGCCTGTAGCCACCCTTGATGGAGATGGGTCGCTTGTTGCCACCCTCGATGAATACGGGTCACCTGTAGCCACCTCGGTGAATACGGGTTGCCTGTAGCCACCCTCGATGAACACCGGTCACCTGTAGCCACCTTCAATGAATACGGGTTGCCTGTAGCCACCCTTGATAGACATGCGTTGCCAATAGCCACCCTCGATGGACACGGGTCGCCTGTAGCCATCATCGATGGTTACAGGTCGGCTGTAGCCAGCTTTAACGGACCAAGCTGCCACTGGAACCCACAACAAGCCGAGCGCGTCTCTCCGGCCAAACCCACTTACGCGCGGTCACTGAAGCCTAACAAGCCGAGCGCGTCTTTCCGGCCAAACCCACTAACGAGCGGCCACTGAAGCCCAACAAGCCGAATGCGTTCATTGGCCGAATCCAACAGAGTGGGCACGGGAGCAAGCAACAGGCCAATCAGGGTCTCCCTGCTCAACTAGCACAACACAACATCTGCCGGGCAGCGTCTCGCGACCCGAACATGCAAATTTGCTGCCACTGGAGAACACAACAAGCCAATCTGAATTTCACGGATCTAACTTCTGTCTCTGTCTTGTTCGATCCATCTGCTTTAGCGCGCCTGATCCGCGCTGGAGCAGTGGAGCCATTCTGTCAATAAAGTGTTACATTGCACTGCGGCCAGTCCATCGATGAAGACCGGTTCAACCTCAGTGGGCGCCGCGGGAGGAAGATTGCTCTATTTACCTCGTGTGCCCATTGAAACGAAGCTTGATTGTTGTAGGACCAAGACACGGGATTGAGGCAATTTCGATGGCACCAGTCGGAGTCAATCACCGAAGCTGGAGGATGGAGGAAAAGGAAGCAATTTAGAAATAAATTTGCCTGCGTAGTGGCAGGGGAGAAAATATGAACTTGAGTAGCATTAACAATTATACGACGACGCTAAACATCCGAATTTCGGACCTAGAAATTCATTCGGAATTCTAAACAATGATACAAGCGACCGAGAATGGCCTCTGATGGAAGCTACTTTGACAGCGCCAAGTCGCGCACTTCAAGGTATTGGCACATTTTTATTTGAACATTTGCATACGAATAGAAGAGACCAACGATGCACATGTATGTATCCATCCCGTATGTCAGTTGCATAGGTTATAGCTGGAGCCATGTGCAGAGTGTTTGAATTCTCTAGCAGTCATTACATGAATGTGTAAAGGGCTCCAGTCTAAAATGTGTACGAGGCTCGAAATTCAGAGAGAGGTTTAGCTTCGGTGATAAAATTTGACTACGCATATACAGGTTTCACTGGGAAACATTAACAAGAGAACAGAAATTGATTACAAAAATTATGTAGAAATTAGATAGCTCTTCTGTAATAAGAGCTGAGCGAAGATTATTGAATGATGGGAGTTGTTTATGAATGTGTGGTGCGTGGCTTGTTGGGTGCCGACGGATGGGCACTGTGCGCGTACTATTCTGGTTTACAAAGGTACATACAATACAACAAAGTGGAAGCGAAACAGCTTGTCCAAGAAGCGAGATGTCCAGAAGTACACATGGGGAAAGGTGGTCCATGGTTCAATGGTGGGTAGATAGCTCTGAAAGATTTTGTGTTGATTTTATAGAGAGTGGATTAGCGAGAGTTGAGCCGGGATGACGGAGGATGTGTGATCATCTACTGGTTTGAGGAAGATTGAGAGTGGAGAAGAGGAGGAAATGTGGGACGCTGATGCAAGGTGGGGACGTCTGTTGTGCGAGAATTTTGATTGATCAAGAAGGAGCTTGAGAAAGAGGTGAAAAGGGTGTGAATTTGGAAGACTTGAAAGGAGGAGTTGGTAAAAGAAATTGACGGCCCCCTGTTGTAGGACAGTGGTGAAGTACGTGAGAGTTATAGGCTGAGTACTTTGGCGGAGTTATTGATGTTGAAGATGTTAGAGAGGCTGATATAATTTCTCTGGGTGGTGGCGCACGGATGACGATTACATACGTAAGAAGTTTTGCAGGCATTACTAAGGAAGAGGTGCAGGAGACGATAGGAGTTAGAACGTAAATAAAAGCCAATAGTTTAGACCGAGGGTGATTACGTACCTAAAGAGGTGTGATGTAACTGTAGTCGAATAATTGGTGGGGATACTAAAAATCTGTATTCTGTGTCGGGCATGGTGCCGATTGAGTGACGGCGTTGTGGAACGCGTTGCGTTTGTAGTAAATGAACGGAAATTTCTTGAAAGGCGGACAGAGTTTTCTATGTTGGCAGCAATTCATGTTTCAGAGTAGGAAGAGAGATAAGTGTTTGGTTCCCAGTGAAAGGGAGAAAAAAAAATCGAATGGCATGGCCAGAGTGACGCTGAGAACAGAGTTTATTCACGTGTTTCGAGGTAGTTCGGACACAGGGCAAGGGTGGATCGTGGTAGATTGGTAAATAGGGTGGTTGAAGCTAGTGTGAATGGTTATAGGCCCAGAGGTAACCGAAATTTGGGTAGTTGGATAGCGTGAAACATATTTTATGGAAAAGATAGATCAGTGTGGAGGTAGCGAGAGAGCGTGTAATGAATACGAGTCAAGAGTGATTGTGAATGTTTGAGTTTTGACGCAGCCCTGATGCGAACATGGTTGGTGGAGATTTCCTGAATATCAGTCGACACAATAGCATTAGTTATCACTTTAGAAATAAACAAAAAACACTAAAGGGTTTTATGAAATAACAAAATCTGAAACATGCAATCCACGTTTAGTACAATAAAATGAATGTCCAGGTTCGACACTCTTTGCAGGATAGGAACAGACAGATCTTTGCAGCCCTGAAGGGTTCACTAAAAGCCCGTAAGACAGTTTCTACTCGCAGCTTCGCCATTGTTCGAACGTCACCCGCGTAAGGTCTTCCTCCTTCCATGACTATCAAGGCGTCGTGTCCAATATCCCGGATCAAGGCGTCCTCCGTCTGCCTTCTGACAACACAAACAGCGAGCAGTGCTCCTGGCTGCTGTGCTTGCATCGCAGCTCAGCCGTTTGAATGTGACAAATTTAATCATTTATCCCCGATAAATACTAGCCAATTTCTCCGTTCCTTGACCACTGAACGATATATAAGAAAAGCTGTTATCAATGCCAGTTTTAGCAGATATCGTCTATGAAAACCAAATGGTATGGAAGGTACAGTGCCCAGAGAAAACAAATGACAACACGCTGGCTAAACCAAGTTCGATTTTGTTTTCATTAAGAGATCCTATATGATACTGTAAAAGAATATAAATACATATTTAATCTCCTTGAATTTGTGTATCAAAAGTTGGAGTGTAAATGCAGTGATGTACATGAATTCATCGAGCACTGACAGCAAGTTTTCAACTTGATTGCTTTTAATAAATATTTTACAGCGTTTTACAGAGATTTAATCCATCAGGAAAACAGTTTATTAACTTTCCATAGAAGTCGACAGTTACACATATTTGTAGTACTTTGGTGATCTTGTTGTAATTTGTTTCATCATAATATTTAATAAAGCTGGAGGGGTTAGTGTACTGGCTAGGCTGCATGCTTGTTACATGTGGAACAATTCATTGCTCAAATTCAGCAGACACACATCGTTTAAAAGGTGGACGAGGAGATCACGCTTCTACCCCTCGTTGTCTAACTCAACAACCACCTTTTACCTTCAGGAAGCAACGTCTGTATGTCAGTGCATTCATTGGTAAATTGTCATTTCATTGGGGTGATAGCAATTTCCTTCATTTTTATAACTGAATATCGAGTAAAAAAAAATTCAAAATATTGATCAGTATTTTATCCCGCTCTAATTGTGAATCATATACTGGAAAAAAATAGAGTTTCTATTTTGGATCAAAGTTTTCTGACTAAATTTCCCGATGAAACATTTATATTATTTAAAAAAAAAAAAAAAAAGCCCACAGAAAGTTTCGCCTATTTATTGATCGACTACATGAGTATTAATAATCCCAAAATAAAAAGTTAAGCATAAGGAGACCTGAAAGAACTAACACGCAGTGGAGTTTAAAAAGAGGAAGGAGGTCTACCACATAAGGGTCTGAGAAATTTAAGAAGAGGGACGGCATGTAACAATACAATAACATCAGGGCTGCACTTAGTGGAGACTTCGAATCCGACTTAGAGGAAAACAAAATTAAATGCATTTATTTAAAAAAAAATTAACAACTGCATCTAGTGGTGCAACGAAATAAAGAAGTTTCCTTACATTCCATACAAAAATAACATCATAAAAACTTTAAGAGCATTGATACACCAGTGTGTATATTAGCACACCTGTAATGATACGTACACCAGATACACCAGTGTGTGTAAAATACGCCAGTGTGTACACTGGTGCACCAGTAGTGGTACACCAGATACACCAGTGGGTGTAATGGTCTTAACCACACAATCGCATGTTTTGGAAAATTCTTTGAAGCGTCACACTTTATTACGTCAAGTTGGTATTTTCTTATCAAATTAGTTCCACCTGTGAGGATTTTGTCAAATTAGTCGACTAGTATCGATCATAAATGGACTAATTCATCAATCCCTTTGAATTCAAAAATTATTGAAACTGATATTTCTGATTATTATCAATTTTTTCTCTAATTACAAATGTATTTTTCGTAAATAGAAGAATCACTGTACGATTCGGAATATTGAAACATAAAATATGGGTCCATCTAGAGGTGCAGCAATAAATATGACTAAGCGTTCAAATATTTATGTTAACATTAATATATATATGAAAAGTGGCTTCCTCTGCCAAAATCCCATTCCATCCATGCACGCACCTGCGCAATTAAAGCAAATCATTTATGTGAAGCGTAAATAAGTGCCACTGCTGACTGAAGCTCTAATGAGGTCCATTGCAGCCAATAACTCTCTTTAGGTTCAATTTGAAGGAGGCATCATCGACCGTGACGTATTCGAAGAGTCCAGAAATTTGTTAGGCATGTCGATTAAAAGTTTGCTAAGCGGAGGAAGCAATTTAATGAAAACATGTACACAGCGAAGGTGATGCGGGGAAAGTTCGTCAAAATATCCGTGCAGGGCTCGAACCAAATGAAAATACCTGCGCAAAAGTATCACCAAATCCCTTGTTCCATTATTGGGGCCTTTCCATTATCCTGTGGATATCATTATTCCATTATTGGGGCCTTTCCATTATCCTGTGGATGTCATTATTCCATTATTGGGGCCTTTCCATTATCCTGTGGATGCCTTTATTCCATTACTGGGGCTTTTCCATTATCCTATGTATGCCAGAAAAATATGCTATGACGGATTTTCAGCGGCAGCTGACGATTTGAAGATTAGTATTTCCACCAATTACATTATAAGGCCCCTCCAAGTCAAAATGCTTTTTGTTTCCCGACGGATTAATCGGAAATAAATAGTTTAATTTTGTTTTCGTTGACTTGAACTGGTAATATCAGGAAATTTTCTCATCAATATTCAAACGTAGAGCTGATATTCTATCCCAGTAATTGACGATCTAATAAACTGCTATTTTACTGCCATATATTTTTTTTCGTTGATACATCAAGGAAATGGGTTAAACTTATTTATAAGAGCCCCACGGAAGCTTCCGTTTCAAATTTTCACCCCATCACTCTTTTCTCATGCAGTAAATCCTGTTCAAAAAATGAAACTGAGACCTGATAATTATTGGTAATTATTTAATTTAATTCCTGCTGATGAAATGGCCTGCAAGAAGATAAAATCCACTTCTGAAGCTATCTTACAATTTTCACATAAAATTCACAGTACGTTGACAAATAAGCAGTAATTAAATTCTGTAAAGTACGATTTTCAAAAAGCCTTTAATAGCGTACACCACAGTACTCTCTCGGACATATTTCACGTACTGAGCATAGGAGGCATACACCACAGTACTCTCTTGGACATGTTACATGTACTGAGCATAGGAGGCATACAACACAGTACTCTCTCGGACATGTTTCATGTAATGAGCATAGGAGGCATACACCACAGTACTCTCTCGGACATGTTACATGTACTGAGCATAGGGGGCATACACCACAGTGCTCTCTCGGACATATTACATGTACTGGGCATAGGAGGCATAGCTTTACACTGCTTCCTATTATACTCAAGAAAATGGTAGAAGTTGGTTCGTAATTAAAATACTCACTCTGATATTAAGCAATGCATTCTATCAATCCAAAGGAAGCACCTGAGGGCCCCTGTTGTTCCTCCTCAGCATCAGTGACATGAGTGGGTGCTGTCCAGAGTTAAACTTGGTACCCTTTGCTGATAATACAGCAGTAACTGACAGACCTGGACGCCTTGCAGGTACTGATGGACAGTGAACTCGTGGCGACTGGTCGTTGGTTGTACTGTAACTCGTGGAGACTGGTCGCTGGCTGTTCTGTAACTCGTGGAGACTGGTCGTTGGTTAAACTGTAACTCGTGGACACTGGTCATTGACTGTACTGTAACTCGTGGAGACTGGTCGCTGGTTGTACTGTAACTCGTGGAGACTGGCTATTGACTGTACTGCAACTCGTGGAGACTGATCGTTGGTTGTACTGTAACTCAAGGAGACTGGTCGCTGGCTGTACTGTAACTCGTGGAGACTGGTCATTGACTGTAATATAACTCGTGAAGACTGGTCATTGAGTGTACTGTAACTGGTGAAGACTGGTCATTGGCTGTACTGTAACTCGTAGAGCCTGGTCGCTGGCTGTACTGTAACTCGTGGATACTGGTCATTGGATGTACTGTAACTCGTGGAGAATTGGTCGCTGGCTGTACTGTACCTCGTGGAGACTGGTTGTTGGTTGTAGTGTAACTCGTGAAGACTGGTCGCTGGCTGTACTGTAACTCATGGAGACTGGTCATTGACTGTACTGTAACTCGTGGAGACTGGTCATTGACTGTACTATAACTCGTGAAGACGGGTCACTGAGTGTACTGTAACTGGTCATTGACTGTACTGCAACTCGTGAAGACTGGTCATTGACCGTACTGCAACTCGTGAAGACTGTTCATTGACTGTACTGTAACTCGTGGAGATTGGTCATTGACTGTACTGTAACTCGAGGAAACTGGTCATTAACTGTACTGTAACTCTTGGAGATTGGTCATTGACTGTACTGTAACTCGAGGAAACTGGGCGTTGACTGTACTGTAACTCGTGGAGACTGGTCGCTGGCTGTGTTGTAACTCGGGGAGACTGGTCATTGCTTGTATTGTAACTCGTGGAGACTGGTCGCTGGCTGTACTGTAACTCGTTGAGACTGGTCGTTAGCTGTACTGTAACTAGTGGAGACTGGTCACTGACTGTATTGTAATTCGGGGAGACTGGTCATTGGTTGTACTGTAACTCGTGGAGACTGGTCGCTGGCTGTACTGTAACTCGTGGAGACTGGTCGTTGGTTGTACTGTAACTAGTGGAGACTGGTCGCTGATTGTACGGTAACTCGTGGAGACTGGTCATTGGCTGTACTGTAACTCGTGGAGACTGGTTGCTAGCTGTACTAATACTCGTGAAGACTGGTCGCTGACAGTACCGCAACTCGTGGAGACGGTGTACCAGTGTGGGGAGGGTCGTATGGCTCAGAGATTGCAGTTCTACGGTGTACCAGTGTAAGGCGGGTCGTGTGGCTCAGAGATTGCAGTTCTGCTGTATACCAGTTTGGGCGGGTCGTATGGCTCAGAGATTGCAGTTCTACGGTGTACCAGTGTTGGGCGGGTCGTTTGGCTCAGAGATAACAGTTCTACGGTGTACCAGTGTAGGGCGAGTCGTGCGACTCAGAGACTGCAGTTCTACGGTGTACCAGTGTGGGGCGGGTCGTGTGACTCAGAGATTGCAGTTCTACGGTGTACCAG
>SDVV010009515.1:0-16671 GCA_016164225.1 Gammarus roeselii | reverse complement strand
TTTATGTATGTATGGATGGATGGATGGATATATAGCCGTTTCCTCAGTGACTAAGTTAGGCTGACACATAGGGGAAGGCACCGAATCTCCCCGCAACAAGACCGCCATGTCCATGCCGAGGCTCGAACTCGTGACATGCAGCACCAGAGGCTGACACTGCAGTCGGATACGTTAACCACTCGGTCACCGCAGGCATATTACATATGCCTGCAACATTTCTGGTTTTTCAAACGTGTTTAGTACTAGTTTTTACATATTTTTTGTGGATTCCACCGGAACCCCTGGACAATACTCGCTGAACCCTTTGCGATCACTGAACCCCGTTTAGGACTCACTGCTCTACATGCATGGGGTGGTCAGGAAGGTAAACGCAAGTGTATTGTGTCGCAACATATAGATTATTCGACACTGGTGGCGGATTCTGAGGTCAAGTTTGTAGGCTAGTCTCGTAGTTTGGTAGATTGTGTGAAAGGAGGTATCTGCGAATTAACGTGGGCACGATTAAAGTAATGAGATGTTCGTGAAATGTCAATGAGAGCAGAACTAGTGTCCTCTTCAGTGCAAAGTTATAGGAAGAAGATCCGGGTTTCGAATACATGCGCTCCCATGAAGAGAAAGCTGAACTAGTGGAAACGGAGGTGAAGTCACGAGGAAGGAAGGTCGAATAGAGTTGGATAAACTGAAGAGTGTAATCAACTTTAGGACGCTGTGGATGAAAGATATGATAGGGTTATATGAGTGGCTAGTTGTTCCACCAGTGTTCTGCGAAGCTAAAACTTGGGGGTGAAAGCAGATGAGAGAAGATGATTTAATGATTTCGGTATGGAATGTTCGAGTAGGATGACTGGAGTGACGCTGCGAGACAGGATAAATAACAACGTTGGTAGAATTGGAACGGGGTTAGTGAAGAAGTTAGAAGACAGAATATATTCAAGTATTCTGAGATTTCGGTGACACGTTGAGGATAGATGATGGGAGAACGGTGAAAAGGCTGGCGAATGCGGAGACGAGTGGACGTAGGCCTAGAGGTAGATCCAAGTTTGGGTGGATGGATGTTGTGAAGAAGGCGCCGGGAACGGGAGACCCAAGTGTAGAAGAAGCAAGAGAGCTTGCAATGGATAGGCGTGACTGGGGATTGATTGTGAATTGATGAGCTTCGACGCTGCCTCCATGTGCTTTCCCTCCCTTGGCGTTGCGCTGAGAAACGTGATGGTAGTGGGTGAATAAAGGCACGGTCACTGTGATGCAGCAGGCGTAGACCAGTTTCACGATCGGGTGTGCTGCTGACACTGGTCTCGGACCGCACTCCTCACCCATAGTGTGTGTTGCGGGTCTCTCGGTCGGACCCCCTACACCAAAAAAGGCAAGTTTGTTTTAGTGTGAGTGTATGAGATGAGTGTTTGGTGTTCCTTGTCGTCGACCACCCCCATTCCTGGGTTTACTGCCTCGTGTCCCATCAGTGCAGTATTGATGCTTACTTCAGCCAACAGAACTGCTACTCCGCCACCAGTGAGTGTGGTCTGTGACAGGCTGCTGATCGCATGCTATTTTTCATGTGCTAATTGGAAGTGTTGTGATTGCCATTGCACTTGTTTGTTGATACTAGAATTTTATGTCATTCTGTATATATAATTACTACTCATAATTCCTCTATGTAAGACAAATGTTGCAAATTTTCCTCACTCATCCTGGAATGGCAAGCAGCAGAGTGATGGCATCAGAGCCAGTATGGCGACAGTGGTGTTGTGTGTTCTGTCCCAGGACGCCACAGTGAGGGAGGGGCAAAATCATGCCGATATTACGCTAGAGTGAGGAGTGAAGCGACTGAACCTGTATGCGTGTGTGTGGCAAGCAAACGCATGTGTCATAGAAGGCATCATTGACTGTTGGCTCTCCTGTCCGTGTGCTTATGCTTGTACGGAGTAACAACTTTTTATCATAATAATTTTAATATTAGTAATAATAATAATAATAAAAATATTGATAATAATAATAATAATAATAATGACAATAATAATATTAATTAAAATAATAATAATGAAAGCAGATCATATGACAAGTATCATGCGCATTGTATAACAACTATGACATCTTAATTTATGGTTACGATGATGTATAGACTCACACCACTAGTGAGAACAATGTTACAGAATAACGGTACACAATAGAAAATAGGTTAAGGCAAACAAGTTTATCCTACCTTTGTGGACAACAATTCTCTCGATTGCCCTAACAATGACGAGGCAGCGAGCGCATAACCAGAGCATATTGCATTGAGGATTTAATTTGAGGAGCTCCTAACGCGAGTCGTAATGCTGTGTGCCACGGAACAGTACCTTGATGGGATCTGACTGGTTTTCAGCAGAATCCCTGCTCGCTGACGTCGGGCGAGCGAACTTCATCAGCCGTCTAAATGTGTGAGTAAAACTCACCGTCAATTTGTTCATGATATATTTGAAAAAAATCTTCACAGTGCACTACAATAAATCCGGAAACAATTGGATTTGCACCAGGGGAATTGGATTGCACCGGGGGAATTGGTTTGCACCAAGGGAATTGGATTGCACCAAGGGAATTGGATTGCACCAGGGGAATTGGATTGCACCAGGAGAATTGGATTCCCCTGGTGCAAAAGAGAATTATCTATCAGCAGGTCACCGACTGCATTAACCGCCTTGTTAGCTTTGCAACATCATTAACATCATTGCAATCTGCTGTGATGATGTGCTCCAGATCTTGTAATTCATCAACACAGTCAAGTGCAACACCGCCTAGTTTTATCTCAGACGTAGATAGACATTAGGACTCTTCGGTCTAACTAGCAGAAAAATTGCTACAGAATCATTAAACTTCTGCAATGCTGAGAGAGTCGATGCTACGATCACCATGTCATTTGCATGCCTAAGACTGTTAACACAACAATTGGCGTCATAACTACCATGGTTTTCTGTACTTAGAAGGTAATTCAACTCATCAGTGACTCCCCTGCCTCGTTGCATTTATTCAATGACAAGTGGCCGATTCGACCTACCACACCGCAGGAGAGGTTGCACGATGTGCAATTTCATACTCAGCAACTGCACAATGTGAAAAGGGGCTCCTCTCGATCGTCTTTTTGAACAAAGTCCATTGATTTACTTTATCAGAAGCCAGCTTAGCGACTGAAAAATAGGTAAAGACAAGCGAGTCTACTTCTGTAATACTCAGTATTGTTCAGTGCGAATATCGCAGTTTCGGTTCGATGGCCCCCCTCTCTGGAACCAAACTGACTGTTCGCGGTAGACAGAAAAGTATTCAATCTTGCAAGAATAACCTGCTCCGGAAACTTGGATGTTGAGGTAGCAACAGCAATGAGGCGATGATTATCTTATGTCAGAAGGGTCCTTCGCTTCACATTTCAGAAGAGGAATCGCAGTTCCAGGCATTGCCTCTCTTGGTAGCGCCTTGACTTGAATGCAGGCACAAAGAAAGAGAGTAAGGTTGCAATCAGTCTGTGGGAAGCTTTTTCATACACTTCACACAGAATGTCGTCGTTTCCAACGGTTTTGTTATTTTTGAGGCATTTTGAAATGCTCTTAACTTCAGCCACATGAATCCTTTCGTTAACAGCAGCAACATTGTCGAGGGCGTTTTGCACCCCAACTCTATTCTCTTCCGTTTCAACAGAATTAGCAGCATCCTGGAAGTGCTCAACAGACCTTTGCAATGTTCGCCTCCCCAGTTACGTCATCCACCGCTAGTGGCAGTGCTTCCAGTTTATAATTAAGTGACCGTATTTTCTTCTAAAACTCTTTACATTTACCTTCTCGCAACTTTGCTAGAAGAGCCTGCGACTGCCGCTCGTTCTTCCTCAAGAACGGGAGTTCTTTACGCCACCGCGACTTTGCTCTTCCCATTGCCACCGCAAGCTGACCACCCCGAGGCGTTTTGGAGATATTCCATTAAATGCGGCGTCCCGTACCGCGGAATTCAGTTCCCGTGCTTGTTCATTCCAAACTGGAACGTTGTATTCGCTCGGTGTTCTAGTATCAAAAACACGGCGACCTGCAATTAACATACACTGCCTTATACAACCATTCAGATCATTCCCAGAGTATGATACATTGTTGATGAATTTGCTAACTTTCAAAGGGCTTCCCTACAAAATGAACTTTATCAAAATTATGTTTTGTACTGTAAAAATTTGAACATTTAACGTTAGATTTTTTTTCATCTGTACAAACCTCACCAAAGATTCGTTTATATCGGGCCACAAAATAATGACCAAATAAGAGCTTAGCTGCGTGTACTCGGAACCTCTCCTACTGATTGCTCCCTCGTCGAATATTGCAAATCGTCCACTAATGTGGCCCCTGAAAACACGTCGGATAAACATTTCCTTACACTCTGACGTCACTTGACCGTTTGTAGCGGACAACCCGTGGAACGCATTGAGGCTGCGATATTGATTGAACTCAGAGCAGCCTCGACTAAAAGGGATGACGCAAGATACGCTACCCGATGTCATCAGTGTCTCAGATGAGGCAATTGAACGGCGGGTATGAAAAAAAGAGCGATACAACGACATCTTTTGTGTTGATGAAGAAGCTGAACAAAGACATCTGCAGGTCTAATGTTTTATTCTAATGGAGTTCGATGCAACAAAATACCGATTGTTCTCACTGCAAAATGACCTCTTTACTTACAATACCGATGCTCGGTCCTCGGAGAAAAACATACCGATGCTCGGTCCTCGGAGAAAAACATACCGATGCTCGGTCCTCGGAGAAAAACAGTATCTAAAGATGCTCGGTGCTCGGAGAAGAACAGTGTCTATAACAGCACAGCTGCCAGAATATTTTGAAAAATTCACACATTTCAAACTATTATTTCCTTTTGAAAATTCGTCTAGCATCTTTAATAATTACTCGATGTAGGTTGATTGGTAGAAGTAGGTGTTATTTATTATCGGCTGCCTTTGTTTCTGAATGCGACGCATTAATAAAGAGAAAATAGCTACTGTACTTCTGCCCTGCTCTACAGCATCAAGGATCATGAGTTGATCGTCTCTTCAGAGCTGTGTATTCAAGAGCCTTCACTTCAGGTAGAAGAGCCTTTTTACTCAGTGGAATTGCCCACCACTCCTGCCACCGTCGCTGTCACAATATAGAAGCCCACTGTATGAAATTTCACTCTACAATAGGTAGCAAACTGTACTAATTTATAGTACACCCATCTATTTTTTTAGCAGTCACTTTTAACGAACAAGTTTTCAACGTCAGATATACACATCCTATATTTATAATCAAAGTTAGATGGGCTCCATCTAGTAAGAGAATTGGATGGTGGCCCTCTCAGCTTTGTAACCGCCCAGCTCAATGTCGTCTCCACGAACTTAGGAGGTTGGAATTGAGCTACGCCAGTCTATTAATAACACCAACATTGCTTCATGGAACCAGTCAATACAGACATGTAATCGCAATCAAAGCGTCTCGTCAATTTATACTTATCTGCATTGAATAAAGTAGTGAGAATCCTACGTGATTATTCCACGCGCACCACAGCATCGCATCGATGGATTTATTTCTCTGGTTCACTGCCAATCGTCTGTTTCTCTCGACTGAGAGTTTGGTTATTCGGGCCAACTTCCCACACAATTGCCATTGCGGGTGCAGCCTCACAGAGCAGGCAAAACAAAGAGCGCCAAACGCCCCGGCTCTCAGGAGCAGTATCCTCTGTGCAACAACACCTTGTGAAGGCATCATTGCGCTCACAATGAGGCAATTTAGAGGTAAAGCGATGGAGGAAAAAGAAGAGGATGATGGTTTGTATTTGCATCCGCTTCTGAGGAAGAGCTGTTAGCAAGAATACTGCCCTGTACTCGTGTTCTGTGAGGCTGAAGAAGGGAAAGGAAAAACCTGTTTCTATATATTTGCATGATCTGGAGGAGGATGAGGGGGAACCTGGAGTTTCCAACTAGTTGACTAGGCGCTCAAATGGCGGTACAAGAAGACCGTGTGTTTTCAAGCCAGCTGAATAATTGAAGGTCTGAAAAAATAGAATGGTTTGCATTGAGTTGTTCGTTAGTAGAGAGTTGAAAGACTGGTCATTTTACATCTCTTCTTGCCCGCGGTCACGGTAGGTGGAGCGTTGAAAGACTGGTCATTTTACATCTCTTCTTGCCCGCGGTCACGTTAGGTGGAGCGTTGAAAGACTGGTCATTTTACATCTCTTCTTGCCCGCGGTCACGTTAGGTGGAGCGTTGAGAGACTGGTCATTTTACATCTCTTCTTGCCCGCGGTCACGTTAGGTGGAGCGTTGAAAGACTGGTCATTTTACATCTCTTCTTGCCCGCGGTCACCTTAGGTGGAGCGCAGAGAGAACTGGTCATTTTACATCTCTTCTTGCCCGCGGTCACGTTAGGTGGAGCGTAGAGAAAACTGGTCATGTTACATCGCTTCTTGCCACCAGTCACGTTAAGTGGAGCGTTGAGAGAACTGGTCATCTCTTCTTGCCCGCGGTCACGTTAGGTGGAGCGTTGAGAGAACTGGTCATCTCTTCTTGCCAGAGGTCACGTTAGGTGGAGCGTTGAGAGAACTGGTCATGTTACGTCTCTTTTTGCCCGCGGTCACGTTAGGTGGAGCGTTGAGAACATAGCTCCTAGCCCGAGGTCTTTTTCAGAAGTTTTTTTTTTCAGCAATCCTACCAAATGAAAGAAGCCTTTCCCTATATTGATGATTATCAAGCTCTCACGGCTTATCCCCAAAAGATTAAAAGTTCCTCCCTAAGATAGCAATTATTTCGAAAATAAGGATTATTATAGCAAACTTGAAGATCTACTCCCTGCAATTCTCAGCAACGCCCTCAAAACACAGATCACCATTTAAGATGAATCAAAGCTAAATGGCGTCACGAAAACTGTAATGAATCCATCCAACCTGAGAAGCGATGAGATTCCTCAATACTCAATATTTGTAGCGAAGAAAAACGACCACTACAGTAGTCTTGCACCCACCCGCTAGAACCACAATTAGAACAACAAAATATCACAGTGAATCGAAAGAGGCATGTGGAAACAAGTGTGCAGAGTTCAAATAGGTACTCTCTCCTGCAAGATGACAATGGTACATCCATATTCGAAAAGAGATGCCCCTGCAACCATCCCAAAATGACACCAACAGCTTTGTGAGTAAAAAAAATGTGACTAAAGTCACAAACAGCTGAAGCTGGAAGCAACGCCCATTCACCATCCATGAACAAACATAAGCAACACATTCCAAGCAATATCTCGATAAAACATATAGACATTAGAAGTTTAAAAGTATTAATGAGTCGTATAAATATGATGGTGAAGGATGACTCTATCGACATTGTGTGCTTGGCTGAAATTTGGCAGGAATCCAATATTAACAATACCTTCATCCAGATTAAACGTTTCACTGTTTATGGAAAAGACAGATAAAGAAAAGGAGATGAAACTGTGATTTATGTGCGAGATGATTACAACTCTTCGTAAGTGATGCCAAACGACGACAATAAAGTTGATGGCCTCTGGGCCAACATCCAGGGACGGTCGGATCACGTTACAGACCACCGAAAGCAAGGGTGTTCTCTTTTCAATACATTCAAGAAGGCTCGGTCTAATTAAGCGCATAAAAAGCGCAACAAGAATTACTCTCGACTCTCAAACTTTAATTGATTTGCTTATTAACAACAAACCGTCTTCCGTTGTCTCTACAGACGTGCAGCACAATTCCTTCTCTGACCACCATGCAATAAAATGCTCTATATACATCAAAAAATGAAAGAAATTTACGTACAAAACAACCTGTCGTACAAAAACACCTCGAATAATTCTAGAGCAGAACTAACTGCCAGCGTCGAGATGATCAAACCGATGCATTACATCGGTTTGATCATCTCAAGTCTTCGGTGGTGGTGAAAGGGTTGCCTGCTTTGTGCTCCCAGAGTCGGTGACCCGTTCAGAGGGTGGTGATTATATTTGTGCTGATGCACTGCAAATGTGGTGTATAAGATCCTGGTGCCCATTTTGAATTTATTTATGGGCTCTGAACAGAAGAGGAACTGATTGAATACGGAGCTGAACTTTTGACGCAGGCCACCAAGTGAAAATGGCGCGAGGGTAGCGCCTACAGAGCTTGTGACTTGAAGTCTGAAGTGCAAACACAGGGAGAGATGGCACCAAAAGGCAGGGATGTCAGCAGTGCAGGTGGAGGGGAGAATAACGTACATATAAATGAGCAAGAGCAAGAGCAAGAAGAAACGTCATTCTGATAGACGATATGGTTGCAATAGCTAAGACAACAAACGTTGCGGAGGCAGTAAAGAGGCTTTGCAATTGTATGTAAATGTTCAGCCCTAGGCTCTAGATACTGCGCCATCTAGTGGCGGAGAAAGACTGTCGTCCCGTCGAGGTGCCTGGACAGCGCCTGAGACTGCTATGAAGACTATTCTACGTCTGATGAGTGAAGAATACCCACGTATTCCGCTATTTGCAGCAGTTGACATTGATAAAGTCCCCTCTGTTCACTTGAGAAATATAGATGCAGCTCATATTATTGCACAAACCCGTGACGTCTGAATCGAAATGTTGTCTCATACCGAAGCAATTAAGAAGATTCAACAGGCATTAGATGAGGTACTAAGCCTTGTCAAAATCCCACGCAGTTGTGACTGCAATGCTGATAAGATATCAACGATAGAAATGTGAATAAACCTGGAATTCGATTACCATAGATATAAGGACTGGCAGAAGTACTGCTACCTCTACACGTAGACTAAAATAATACCTGTTTGAACTTGTACGTGCAGAAACTCTTGAACTGTAATTTACTTCTGCTATGCAATTTACCGTGTCAACTATTTGTGTTTCAACATTTCATCTATAAATGCTTTCATTCTGTATAAATATACTTTCTGTCGCCTCACATGCTCAAATTTCCAATTATCTTGTTCGTGTAGAAATCCGTCCATTTAGTGTACCCATAGATTATGACTCATTGAAAATTTCTTCCCTGTGTGCATATGTTACTATGTCATGCTAACTATGCAGTTAGTTTCAAATTGGTGCCATCGTACGCCAAACAATGTGTGAGTAATGTAATAGACAACCTCATGTCAGACATTTTCTGCTCTCAAGCTAAGTAAATGATGGTTGAAACAGTAAATAGTCATGATAAAGTAAACGCCGGTGATCGGACTTACTCGGCTTATTTTTCTTGAAATTATTGGTCCAATGTAATGCTTGCATCTCTCTCGACATATTAAAAAGTGGAGAGTAGAGGATGTCCTCCAACAATGCCCGTCGATTGGTCCTTACTCCTCAACGCTAGTTTTGAGTTAACATTATATTCACCCAGGTAGCAAATGTTGTCTTCAGAACAGCTCACGCTGACGAAGACTTGGTATGTATCATCTGTGTATTCTGATATTTCTGTTATTTTGTCAACATGTCATTATACCTAAATAAATTTTAAATCCATAAATCCTTAAATCCATAAATCCTTGAATTACAACAATGCTTGCCGATAAAAATCGTCCAGTAGTTTACAAGGTATCCCTGCACCGATGGCAACTGAAGGCCTTCAGAGTGGTCGTACGATTGGCAAAACCGTATCTGCCCTGCCTCAAGACAAATCAACGCGGCGCACTATGATACCGCGACCAGCTGTTCAGCTTGCCTCACCACCTCCAACGCAACCATCACTGATACCACAACCACGGACACAGTTACCTACTCTCTCGCTCTCGCGAGCACAATCACCATCATTGACACCACTAAACCCCCTACCACCACCATCACCACCAACATCACTACTTCAACAACAGCTGAAGGCGGACAACCCACGCCAAACCCAATACAGCGAGATGATACGAAAGAAAATATCTTCACTAAGTGGCAACTCAAGCACTAAAGATGATGAGCAAACGTTGCCGAGCAATCAGGAGGGATTCATGGATGTGTCGGCAATTAGGAAGAAAAAATCGTCGAAGAAGAACCCTAACGTGAAGATTGGTAATGGGCGCTCATTTCAGGAGAGTTTAGCGACTAATGGCACTGCGAAACTCTTCGTGTCACTACCATATCCTGGAAATAGGTTCCCTCTAAGAAGAATGAAAGAACGTGTGAAGCAGCATCTTGGCGAAGAGACATCGTTCAAGTGCAAGAAACGTCTAAGCACATGAGGGAAAACGTCACTCTCTGAGATACTGGAGTTCGTGCTCTTTGACGAGAACATTTGGGAAGAGAGAACCTGCCTACAGCTAGTCAAGACCAACATGCGCTTAGCAAAAGACTATGACCTAACAGATGAAGAAATTGAAGCAGATTGTAGAGAACGGATTAGGGAGATACAGGTAAAGAGTAGAAGGCGCGTAAGGGATCCAGTGCAGGGCGCGGTCGCTATATAATGGGGGACAATAACGGTAGCAGAACAGAAGTTCGAATTGACTCTCTGAATTGTTTTGACTTAGCGGGAAATTGTGAAGCCTATGTCGCAGACCTCTGCGAAACAACTTCGTAGCTTTGCAGGAGACGTGGCTTCATCCCTGGCAGCTTAATTTACCATCATCTCTGGGAGAAAATATCGCTTCATTCTCAATTTCTTCTGTCAATGAGACGAGGGAAATCAGGGTGGATAGGCCCCATGGGGGTTTCACATTCATTTGGCCACAATCTCTGAGCCTACATATAAAAATTAGGCAATACGATTGCAATAGAACCCTGGGTCTGAGCGTTACATTTAACGAAACCTCTGTGCTGTTCTTAAATGTTTATTTCCCTGTCAACTCAGGTGAAAATCTGGAAGAATATCCCAGATGCATGGGTGTTCTTAGGGGTATTTTGGAGAGTAGGGAAGTGTAACAAGTGTGTATTTTAGGAGATTTTAATGCCTCCTCGCACACAAATAGGTTCATTGAGATTGAAGAGCTATTTGCTGAGCACAATGTTGCATTTCAGGACACAAGGCTGCTGCCACCGGACACGTACACGCATGTGAATCACGGTTCTCTTTCCACCTCATGGATCGATCATATTGCTTTGTCCTCGCGGTTATTAGATGCAACAATTTCCTATCACTTGCTGCCCGATGTTGCCTGCACGGATCACCGTGTTTCATGGGAACTTTGAGCGTAGAGGGAATGCAGACTCCCAGACATCCTAACTCTAGCGAGGTTAAGACGATTGATTGGGATTTTGAGAATGGGGGACTTCTGGACAGATTCTATGCTGAGCTCGATGTCCTTTATACAAATATTTCTGATAGGCTTCTCAGAGTGGATGAGGGTGTTGATAACGAATGATTGAATGATCTGTATGACTGTAGGAGGCAGTGTATATTAATTGCAGCACGGCGTGTTTTTGACAGTAGAAATTTGAGCAAATATAACGTTCCAGGTTGGAATGTGCTGGAAGGCCTCGGGGAGGTCAACTTGCTGTAGCAATAAGGATAGCGAAGTCACGGTTTGTAGAGAACTCGCATTTTTGAGAGAGAACGAGCAACAGTTGCTTGCGCAGGCTCTTCTAGCAAAATTGCGAGAAGGAACATGTAAAGATTTCTGGAAAGAAAGTCGGTCACTTAATCCTAAAAAGGAAGCACTTCCACTAGCGGTGGCGGGCGTAACTGGGGAAGCGAACATTGCAAGGGTCTGATGGGATCATTTCCAGCACATTGCTAATTCTGTTGACGCGGAAGAGAATAGAGGATGGGTGCAAAACGCCCTCGATAATGTTCATGCTTTTAACGAAATGGTTTCTGTGGCAGAGGTTAGGAGCATTGTCAAAGGCCTCAAATCTAACAAAGCTGTTGGAAATGACAACATACCGATTGAGCTGTTCATGTATGATTCCCACAGACTGACTGCAGTGCTTGCTCTCTTCCTTTCTGGCTGCATTCATGTAAAGGAGCTACCAAGAGAGGTAGTGCATGTAACTGTGATTCATCTTCTGAAATGTAAAACGATGAACCCTTCTGATATGAAAAATTATCGATCCATTGCTATTGCGACCGTAATTTCCAAAGTTCTTGAGCAGGTTATTTTTGCAAGATTATAAACATTTCTGTCAACAGCAAACAGTCAGTTTGGATTCAAAGAGGGCCATGAAACTGAAATGGCGATATCCGCATTGAAACAAACTCTTGAGTATTACAGATGTAGAGACTCGACTGTTTTTGTGTTTTTTAGACGCAAAGAAAGCTTTTGATAGAGTAAATCATTGGACTTTGTTTAGAAAGTTAATTGTATGAGGAGCCCCTCTTCATATTGTGCACTTGCTTGTATTTTGGTGCAGGTAACAAAAATTATTAGTACGATGTGGTAGTTCAAAATCGGCCATTTGTTTTTGTAAAAAACGGAATATGGCAAGGAGGTCAGCTATCGCCACTGTTGTATAACGTGTACACTGACGAGTTGAATTACCTTCTAAGTAGAGAAAACCAAGGGTGTCATGTCGCCAACTGTTGTGTTAACAATCTTAGTTATGCAGATGATATGGTGTTGGTAGCACCGTCTCTCTCAGCATTGCAAAAGCTTCTTGATTTCTGTAATAATTTTGCTGAACCTCATGATATTGTAAATAACGCTGCAAAAACTGTATGTTTGCTAGTTAGACCACAGGGTCCTAGTTACTACCTATCGACTGAGATAAAACTAGGCGGTTTTGCATTGGATTGTGTGAATGAATTTTAATATGTGTGCCGTAAAGCGGCACACAGCCTTATGACTCGAGTTATGATCTCCCCAAATGAAATCATCGTTGCAATCTGCTCTGGTGATGCGCTCGCTGCCTCGTCATTGGGAAGGCGATGGAGAGAATTACTGGACACATAGGCAGGGAAGAGTTGTATGCCGTAACTTATTATTAGTTGTGTGTGGTGATTTTACACCTTTGTTCCCACTGGAACCCTAAAATAAGATGTATCAATTGTAATACTATGCCCATATTGATTGTAAATAAAGCTTTCATTATTATTAGTATTATTATTATTAATATTATTACACATATTACGTCAAAAAAGCAAGCCAAAATACTCACTGACACTCTCATCGCATCGCTGAATGCCGCGACGTCAACGGGAACTAAGACAATGCAGAGCGCACCGACTGAATGAATTACACAAAAACTGCCGAATGAAGTTGCAATGAAAAAGTATCTCAAACGCTGAGCAAAACAAAGCTTCACTTGGTTAGAAGGGTTTAGAATTCAGAACAAAAGAGTCAAACGAGAAGGTAAAAGAGCTAAAATTCGATATCATCATGCAGAACTAATGCATTGCAAAAACAACCACAAAGAAACGTGAAATGTACTGAAAAGAACTGTACCCTACAAGAAAAAGATCACCTCACCGACTTCCCAGCACCGCCAGTCAACAGCAGAGAAATTTTACATTTTTGCTGGAGTTGGGAAACGGGTTTTTGAAAAGGTCACCCAGGAAGCCGATCAAAAATCACAGAAAGACGAAACAAAAAATAACAAATCCGAAAGCTTTTCGTGCGGATAATGGAATAGCAGCAAATGCCAAATGATAACCAAAGCGAGAACAGCAACACGAAGTAAATCGTGCGTATATGACTTGAAGAACACGAACTCTGAAGGAATGTATGGTATCGTCTTACAATACCTGAAAGACAGCTTTATAATAACCCTATCCTATATCAGCACTGTTATTAACACCTCCGTAGCAAATGTATCTTTTCCTGAGATCTGGAAGCATGCAATCATAAAATCAATTCACACATCTGGAGACATGAATGAACCTAACTTTCAGACCGATCAGCCTTCGGCCTGTCCTATCATAGGTTCTAGAGAAGGTAATATATATCCAATCATTTGATAACCTCGAATCTAACAAGCTGTTAAATGACCGCCATTATGCTTATCGGCGAATTGTCAACAGAAAATGCACTTATGAGCATCAATGAAGATCTTTACAAAAACCTTGATGGTGGGCAGATATTTCTGCTGGTACTGCTAGACTTATCGAAAGCATTCGTCAGTATAAGCCATGATTTTTTTTTTTCAAAGCTCCGAACAGTTATCTGAGGAATCGGCAACAACCACTTAAACTTGATAACGCCAATATGTCAAATCCGACCACAATTGCCTTGGGGTCCCGCAAGGTTCGATACTTGGCCCATTGTTGTTCCTTGTTTTTGTGAATGACATTGACTGTAAATACCAAAAATCAAGCGAAATTGGGCATGTATGCTGATGATATCCGAATATTGCTTGCCCGAAAACCGTCAGATCTGGATGCGTTAAAGGACGACGCTGAGACAGCCGTAAGTAGTTTGAATTCTTGGTATGATATAAATGGACTCAAGCTCAACTCTGAGATAACAAAATGCATGTTGTTCGGCTTGAAATCGAAAAGAAAAGCAGCTCATATGAATTTTTCTATCAGGATCGGCAAATCTGAAATACATGTCGAAGTAAAAAGTCAAGTCTCGAAGTATGGTTTAATCCCGATTGAACGGAACACATTTGTTCCTAAACTCAGCATAAAAGAATTGGATTTCAAATTTAGATTACCGATTGTGCACGCTTTAGTAGTTTTGCCCAACAACTACTACCTTTAAATTTGGGGGAATTGCGCCAAAACCCAGAGGGAGAAAGTGCACCGTTGTATAAACTTTGCAGCAAGAATAACATGCGATGGTAACCACAGAAAACGAGACCACGTAAGTCCTCTCCTTGAAAAAATTGCAGTGGCTCAATGTCGACAACAAATTGGCACTCCATAAGTCGGTCAGAACTCATAAAGATCTTGAAGAAAAACATTCACCCGGCAGCCAAAGGCATATATATTCTCGAGGTGAGAAGAACAATCAATTCACAAGAAATAAGGATACTCTGCACGTTGAACGCAGAAAAACAGAAACTGCTTGTAGAGCTTTTTCGACCACTGGACCTAAATTCTGGTACAATCTCCCAACAAACCCCAGGAAACTTAAACATAACACGTCCTTCATGAATAAACTCAATGAACATCTACTGACTGATCAATCCAAAACCGTAACTTTGCCTTCAAATACAAGATAAATCGATTTAACAGTAACCAGAAAATGCATTCTGTTCCTGAACATGTCCGAAAATATCACCTCCACAACACTTGATATTGAGCCATCATCTAATGGTTTTTACTCTGACGATACACAGGTTTCTTTGTTGCAACTGATCACAATTGTCTCTACTAATAATCCTAGAGGTTAACGAACGTTTTGTCTATTACTATGTTACAAATGTTTTAATCGTTTAAGTAAAATCAAAATACAAGCTCGGTCTTCTCGAGGAACGCTAGGCAGTCCAGCTTTGACGGAGGTAAAATCGATGAGAACATTGAACTATTTCTACCAACCACCATACCATTTTTGAAAATAGAATTTGTGTCACGTAAGCTAATAGTATGCTTCATCTTCAAGTACGGAAGTATATCCATCCACCTTTCCCATACCAGTAATGAGTTATTCTGATTGTTAATCATTTAATCATTTCCTAGCGGTCATTAAGTGTGCATATTCAGTGCTATGTATTTATTTTATGTATATTTTGTGTTGTCTATTCACCTTTTCATTATTCGTGCGATGTTTTAGGCTCATCTGTACAATATGTTGGCTCATTTCGATTTCCCAAACCAATGTTTTCAGGACTTCCCAACCCTATGTTTGTATAGTAAAACATTCACCCGACAGCAGAAGGCAGATATTTTCATGAAGAGAAAACAACCGTCGAATCACAAGAAATCATGATACTTTGGCGTTGAACAGATGAAAACGGCAACTGCCTATAGAGCTTTTTCAATCACAGGACCAAAATCCTGAAACAACCCCCCAACAGACCTCACATTTGCAATGAAGCACGTCATTCAGGAACCGGCTTAACAAACATTCATCGGCCTACCAATTCAAAACAGTCACATCGTCTGCCAATTTATCGCGAACCATCACCGTGTCGTTTCTACCCTGGAGTCACACTGACCTGATGCCAAGATAGCCAGTATTAATCATAAAAGAGTAGGTAGTTTCGACCATATCTTATCACAACAAGAAATGTTTTGCCAGGTACCCTTAAGGGCATCTTGTCTATTTAGAAGCCACAACCGATGTCATAAACAAATAGCGGGCGTGTCATTCCGATTAATGGGGTGAATTATCCCTGCTGTCCACCACAAATTTTAAGAATCACCCCAACATCCCATCGCTAGCGAGCTCTATCCTCTCCCATCAGTTCTCAGAAACAGGATATCTCTCATAGGATCCGTAGGAAAGAATTGAAAGAGGAGCTCATCCTTCAATCGCTGCTAACCACAATTGTCGTTGATAATTACCCAAGGTGTAAACTCGTCGACTCTTTTTGATATTTCAATCGTTTTATTTTGAACAATGAGCGTAATCCGTCTTTTCGATGAATGGGATAGTAGTATTTTTGAAGTGACGATATTTTTCATAGGAACAGGCATAGTGGGGTGAGCTCACCTCTCTACTCCACTACTCTAGCATTCGAAAATTCACGCATTTTAATTGTGTTCCGTCTGTTTGATTTGAAAATTCCGCTCAAAAATTGATGCAAATGACACATTGTTAATGTATTTGATTTTTTTTTACATGTGTGAAGGGGCGTGTTTCCTCATACGGGCAAATTTATGTATACATGTATACGTGTTTATGTAA
>SDVV010009514.1:0-16671 GCA_016164225.1 Gammarus roeselii | reverse complement strand
ATGAGTTATTTTCACTATTAATTTCATTCAATTTTAGTGCAAAGTATTTTGAGTTGAGAGCACTGCTTTTACCTGTGTTTTTACACTATGCTTGTAATTTGGACACTTTTGTGGCATGTCCTTGTAAATAGATGTACATATCTCTAATTTCTAATAAGATATCTGGTTTTTATTTTACAGCTGAGCACCTTATCTCCGTTGGAGTTAGTTGCCCTAGCTCCCTCTCCTTAATACTGGCTATGTCTGCTTGACATGAGCAGTGAACTTATTTATGTGCTGGCCCTTGTACTCCTATTGGAGCTGAATAAAATCTTATTAACAGATTTGGTTTTATTACACCAAAGCACCGAAAGACCTAGAGCTGATTGCTAGGTGACCCTAAACCAATGTTAGTCAGCAGAAGGCTGGACTACTATAGGGTCCCAAAAGAACTTGACAAAACCCGGAGGGTAACCCAAGTTCCTCAAGTCCCTTGTCTCAGCTCATCTTGGCTTGTCTTGAATCCTTTCGGCCAGTCTTGGCTCATTGCAACCAACTCTACTCACCTCAACATGTTTAGATTAATCTTGACGCACCTCAACCAGCCTCGAGCGACCCTGGCACTCTGTGCCAGTAATCTGCAGACTGTAATAATTAATTGTTCTACTCAAGCATTTCACATATATACATTTTTCTGTGTATGGGTGTTGTGGTGCAGCCTTTTGCTGTGCCACCCATGTACAGTTTGTGTTTATACTGTGTATAGTTGGTGTTTTGCGCCTGGTCATCATTCCTCTTTCCTCCCCTTTTAATATCATGGAAATTCTTTCAGAGATTTTACAGTAAATTGCTGTATGATGGTGATTGATAATTGAAGGGAAAACATATTTATTGATGACTGCACACTCTGAACATCAAGTGCTATCAGTCCAGTGTGCAGTTCCAGAGAACTGTGTTGATATCGATCAGGATAATTGTGAAGATTTGCGAGAGTGAGAAGGTGAGCACTTTTGCCACTGTAATATAGTACCTTGGTGAGGGGTTCTAGAGAGGTGCCTAGCATCATGCTTCATCTTAGGCCGCTGAAGTAGATGGAGAGGGTTTAATAGAGACACTGTAAAATATGATGATGTATTGATTAGATGCTGCATTTGATTTTATCATGTGGATATGTGTGCAAATTCAAGTGTGAAATGGTTGTAATATAAAGCTAGGTTCCATTTGATTTCATCATGTACAGATGGCTTATGGTGAAATGTTTGCCTAATAATGTTGTGATAAATAGAAATATGTAGCAGCTTTATGTAGGTGTGGTGGTGGACTGCCTAGTGCCTGCCTGGAATGGTGGGGGGATGTGGGATGGGTTGTTTACAATCTCTGTGTTTCAGCTCTTCTCATTTCTCCTTGCTGCTTGAACCTGGCCTCTGGGAGTGTCCCTGTGGTGCTGCACTTTCAGCTGTTCAGCCTGTGGTTGCACTTCTAGAGGTGAGCAAAGCTGATTTGTTGTCAGTCACAATAAATCTTTCAACTCGAGTGCAATTGCGGTTGTGCTTATTTATGTACGGCTTGATAGCTTTGTAAAAGTTTGTTCATCAGCTAGCAGTTTTATGATCCATTGTTCTTGATTCCCACTTTGGTAAATTGTACAATACCATCCCAATTTGTGGGTGTAGGCTGTGATATTGATTAAATTGGTGTGTGGTCAATCATTTTTGTTATGTTCCCTAACTAGCTGACCTTTTTTTGATCATGTTGATTTGTTTTGTCAGTTTGCTCGACGCCATAGCCGCCCTCCTTGTGCTCTTGAGGTCTGCAGCTGTCTGTGGTGCCTGCAGCTCCACCCAGATAAGGTGATTGATTGTAATGGTTGGGATGTCCATCCTAGTCACTGATTCTTCTTTGCTGCATTGGGCTGGGGGGTGAGATACTGTAATGGCAGGAGGAAGAGTCTGGTATCCGGCTTGTGTTGGTGGAGCAGTAGACTATGATCCTGAGCCTTTATTTTGCAGTTACAGATATTTGACCATATGAGGGTTACTTTGCATGAAATATGCTATAAAAAGTCTATGAATGTGTTGGTATGATATTTTGTTAATGGTTGTGTGCCTTGGTTTGGTCAACAATAATAAGTGTGATTGTCCCAACAGCTTGCCACCTGGGATTGCCAGCTTAGTGTGGTCAAAGCAGGCTGGAGTGCTGGACCAGGTAATTGCTGATTTCGAGTTGTGAACTTAAACTAACATCTAGTGGAAATATACTGCTGTGATACCGCATAATATATTGTTGGGTAACAGCTATTGGCTGTCCTAATGAGTCATGTTCCTGATATTTCTTGTCAACTGTGCATAATGGAGTCTATATTGCAATAGTGAACACTAGTGTACATATACTGGTTAGGTTTTAATTTAATATTTTACCTTTTCCTACAGAGTTCCAATTTTGCTGTTTTTATTTGAATTACTATTCAAATATTATTTTTTGTCATTTAGCCTGTGTCTAACTGCATTTATGTCTTTTGTGTTGCAGTCGAGTTTGTATCTGCTACCCGAACTTGACGTTCTGGTTCCCCCTCACTTTGCTCTAGAGCTTTTGCTCCTAGTTAGGTCCCCCAAGCTTTGTGTCCTAATTTTATAATAAACTATAAAACCATCAAAGAGTTTAATTCTGCACCACTTAAAGTACTGTTCCCTGTTCTGTTACCAAATAACTAGTCTAGAACCGCTTGCCAGAGGACCCTGCAATAATCATTAGACGGGCGCTGTAGGTTTGGGTCAGCCACTTCTAAATGGGTTTTACAGCGTGGGAAGAGGGAAGCAGGGATCCCTGGGTTCAGAGGGACCTCAAGCGGGTCCCAAAGTGTCTCAAAGGGTCTCAAGGGTGTCCCAAAGGGTCTCAAGGGTGTCCCAAAAGGTCTTTGAATGGTCCAAGTGGTTCCCTCCAAATCCTCCTTGTATCCAAGTCCCCCGGGTTCCCAAAACCCACGCGTCCCTCGAGTCCAACGAGTACCCCCCTTTCCCGGGTCACCTAGTCCCAACCAGCCTTGGTTCATCTCGACTCGTTGCCTTGCAGTGGACTCGTCTCCACTAGCCTCAAACTGCCTCAACTCGCCTCTTCCACTCCACGCACAGTGTCATTCAAAACTTACACTCTTTAAGATAAACATCAACATTATTTCACCATTTAGCCATCAAAAAGCCTAGTTATGCTCGAACATTTATTAGGTGCCCAGGAGAGCACAAATTCTCGCACCGTGGGTTGGACAAGAATAACTATCACACCGCATAGCCCACCAGGGGCCCTGTGGCCGTCAAACGATACATAATTATATAAGTAATCCAAAATTGATCACCATGAAAAAAGGGCACGGATAAATAATAGAGCCCACAAATAAGAAATACTAAAATAAAGAGTTAATGATCTATAAACTGAATTATCATCCATCCACCCAAACTTGTGGAGAAACGGGATAGTCATGGCAGGGGGTCAGTGGCTACTATGACACAGCAGGGAGAATGCAGTTAACACTGTCAAGCGGAATGCTAACATAGATCTCGGACCTCCCTTTTGGTCCAAAGTGTGCGTTGTGGGGCCTCATAGCCGGGCTCTTCAGTACCAGGTGGTTAAATTTGCTAGCGTGTGAGTGTATAAGAGGAGTGTGAAGGGCGCCTGCCATTGGTCATCCTCTTTTCTGTGGGATTCAGCATAGTGTTTGTACATAGCTGTAATAGGAAATACTAATGAGCAGCAAAATGAACACTTTTGCATGTGAATGTGAGGGAAGTGATGAAAACGCGTATGAACAAAGGAGAAAGTGACGGTTTATAAGATACTCAAATTTGCTCAGTGCAACTTTAGAAGAATACACACAGAATCACTTGAAAATATATTTCATACAGTTATATGTAACACTTAGTATGAGACATCTCACCCTTGTATCTCACCCTTGCAGCCCCCCACAGCCCCAACAGCCCCGCCAACAGGGCACGCAGGCATGGGAGGCAGTACACCTCAGCGCGCCAGCAATCAAAATGAACAGCACTGTACAAGTACTGCAGCAGGACGCTGGTTATGTTATGTTAATAATAAATACGCTATTTTAATCTATTCATAAGCTTATAGTGAATGTTCATGACTGGAAAATTTCTTGATCTGAAGTGACAAGTACAAAGACCAATAATTAAATCACGATGAAAGCCTTCTTTAGTAATCCTTCATATTCTACAACCGCCGGTTAACACATACCAGACCAAAAAATACGTACTAAAATTGTCAACAGGAAAATTCCACTCAAATGTAATACAGAATATTTTGAACAAATTTAAAACTTCTTTATGAGATATCAAGTTACTCCGAGTGTTTATACTTGACACTGTGTGCATGTTAGGAAGTTGTTTATGATACGTATAGTGGCAAAAAAAATCTGTTCATGGGTTATCTACTATGAGGATTTAACTAGACTTTTTAGAGGTGGAATATAACTTATACTTTTTTTTAATTATGGTGGTAAATCTAAAAAGTTCATCCTAATGAATTGTATCAATAAAATTTTCCTTAATTAAATTAGGGGAACTAAATTTTACAATCTCTGTTGATCTAGGATTGTAAAATAATTTTCTCATGCTGCTGCACTGATACAATCATGTAGCTAATCAGTATTAATACCATAACCATTTCATATTGAAAAATAAATATACTCTATGGATGTTCAGGATTACATTAACATTGTTTGCTTTTCTCTTCAAATGAACTCTATAATATATTGTGAGAAAAACATACTGGAAATGATATGCGATTTGAACATGTAGAGCATAACAAACAATAAATCATTGACATATTTTACCCTATTACCTACTGCTTGCTTGTTCAATACAACCCTCTAGGGATACTGAACTTTGGATTGTTCAATGAAGCAATGTCAATAGGTAGTCATTACAGTTTGATTGCATTTAAATAAAGTAACTTATACAACCAAATGTGCTATTTGTTGTTTTGGGCATAATAATATATAAGAAATAACTTATGCTGTATAAATTGTGTAGGCAGTAACTAACAATGGGTTCTCATGTAATGCAAGTAGCTAGACGGAAGCTGTTTAAATTTGTGCAATGAGAATATAAGAAAAATTATTGGAATAAGGGACATTGAGAGGTGTGAATTTACAATTGTATAGCTGCTCTACCTAGACAATATATTTGACAGCACAAGGAGAAGAAGTACTGCTACCAAGTCACACACGTGTGTGGAGCTGTCCAAGAAGGAGCCTACGAGCGTCGGGCCGGCCGTCGCGGTGTGGCCTGCTCGCGGTGACGGTGTCGGAGTGTCGGACGCCCTTGACGGAGTCAGCGTCCCGGGCTGGACGCCGCTTCTCAAAAGTGTCTCAACCCCCCCTGTTCACGTCGCCGTCGATGACGTCGGCGTGGACGCAGCCTTTGCGCTGCCGGGGCCCCTGGCCGGTCGACAAAACACCAGACACCAGAGCTACAACAACCACACGATTTTTTTCCTTGGGGGGGGGAGTGAACAACTGCCGGCGTTCCTTCCCCTCCTCCTTCTCTAAGCCGGTGGCAGCTGACCCAACCCTGGTCCCAACGCATACCCATGTCCCACTTGCGGGCGTCTTTACATACGCCGCACTAGCGCGATCTAGTGCAGATGTGGGATATGGACACACTTCACTAAACAATGCTCTGATGTTCACAACAATAGAAACAAACACACGGGTGGCAATGCATCAAGTGCCACCACACCCATAATATCAATACAGATATCAACAATAACACCATTCACCCCGTACCCGTACCAACACCCAACGCTCCTCTATTTCTGGGGGGCTCCTATCCTGTACGTTCGTCGGCCTCACTGACGGCGGCTCCTCTGACCGGAATATCACCTGTTCTGCCCGGACTCCACGACCCGCACCAGCCTTGCCGCCGCCCTCGCCTTACAACCCGTGGCCTCACCACCACCCCTTGCTACACTACAGCAACCCCAACCCAATGCCAAGCACCTAAATATATTACAAATGAACATAAAAGGCATTGGTGGAAACAAGTCGAACTAAAAAACTTCTAACACAAACATCACATCCACATCCCCCTACTCCAGGAGACATAACTTAAACAACACTCCAAAACACCAAAGTTTCCTGGATACACAACACTCCGCCACGACCGTCCTAACAGCGACAGTGGTGGTGGACTCATTGCACTAGTACATAAGAATATCCACTTCACCAACACAACCGCCTTAACTATCGCACAACTTTCCCCCTGACCACACTCTGGAACTTCAATCACAAAACATACAAATTCACAAAAAACACTACAATACATTCAACATATACATCCCTCCATCCAGTTCATGTCCAACTCACTATACGTCCCACCTAGACTACCTAAACACTAACACCTTCGCCCTAGATGATTTCAACGCGCATGACCTCTCCTGGTTTGCCTCTCAGAGAGGTGACCGGAGGAGTAGTGTTCTCGTTGATCAGCGGGATACACTTATCACACTGAACAATGCAGACACACCCACTTGCAAACCGTTCAATCCCAATACACAACCAACTTCTCCCGACGTCTCATTCTGCTCCCCCAGCCTTGCACTAAATTGTCAGTGGGCGGCCCACCAGGACATGTCATCCGACTACCTCCCAATAGTCATTAACTACCAACTTTGATCCCCAATCCACAACAAGCCCCCTCACACTTTTTGTAAAGACAAGAGAGCAGACTGGGACGAATACACAACAACGATTGAAATCCCTCTACAAGACTTTGACATCACACAATACACATCAATCGACACAGCCACAAAACACTTCAACACAGTATTCAACAACGCAGACCGACAACACATACCCGCCGGGTTCGTCCGCGACTGCAATTCAGCTTTTTCGGCCAATATTAAGCACAAAATTCAGCAGCAAAAGTACCTTTGTAATTTACCCTCCACCAATGACCGAATCACTCAGATTCAAATCTTCAACGCAGAAATAGATGCAGATATCCGAGAGCAACAGATGAACCTATGGCGGGACGTGTTTGCAAACACTAACTTCCGAACCTTAGCATCAAAATTATGGGAACTCATTAGGAGCCTCAACAACACAAACACGAACCACATAGACACACATGAGGCAATCTTTCCACCCGACACACACACCATACTATCAGACCAACAACAAGCAGACATATTCAACAAACACCATGTAAACACTTGCCAACTACCACACCACAGCTACACAGATTGCAGATTGATCCAAACATGGAAACTCCCTTCACACCAGCCATGACAATAGCCGCCATCCGCCAGACCAAAAATTTATCAGCAGCGGGCCCAGACGGCATATCATGCATCACCTTAAACATCTAGGTCCACACGCCATCGCGGCCCTCACAGATATCTTCAACTCTTCCGTACAACACAATGAAAAGCCCAACATCTAGAAACAAGCTAAAATCATCCCCATCGTAAAACCCAACAAAGTTCCTACAGATCCAGCCTCATTCAGACCCACTTCCCTACTCCCAAACCCCTCGAAAATCTTGGAGACTAATTCTTGACAAAATTTAAGCACACATCCCACTCTCCCCTACACAACACCGTTGCAGGGCTCAACGCTCCTCACCAGTCACCCAGACCATCCATGAAGGCCTGAACAAAAAGAAGCCAGCCAAACGAACCCTGGTATGCTCTATGGACATTAGTAAGGCCTTCGACACAGTTCCAAGACACGACCTCATAAACAAAATACTCAACACCCACATCCATTAAAATGATAAGTGGCTTGCTAATTTCCTGTCCGGTAGACATGCACGCACTGTCTACAACAACAAACCTTTGCGTTACCGCAACTTCCACAACGGTGTCCCACATGGATCCGTGCTATCTTCCTCACTTTTCAATGCCTTTATGCACAACCTGCCCATTCCCACAGAACCCAACAACCACATCAGCTCATACGCGGTCGACCTTGCAATAATTACACAACACCACAAAAACGAGACCCCAGCTGTACACCTCCAGCAGTATCTGAACTTCCTTGAAGTCAGGCTGCTGGACAACAAAATGAAGGTGTCCGCAAGCAAGTCGTCTCTTACACTTTAGAGCTCTGGATAACAATGAACACCGCATCCACCCCCATGTCATGCTCAACAACACCCCCATTCCCCACAGATCAACTACAACCATCCTTGAAGTAACTTATGACATGGGGATGACATTTAAACCTCATAGCCAACATTGGAACCAAAACTAGACTTAGACTGAACGTGTCTTGGATACTCACTACAACCTTCTACGGTCACTCCAAGGATTCAATTACAACACTATACAAACAATTCATCATGCCCGTTATCTTCTATGCAAACACCCCTTGGTCCGCAGACCTTGTAAAAACACATTACATCCGTGAAAAAGATACCAACACGGTCTTGCGCATTGCAACGGGCTGCACACCGACTACTCCAATTTTGCACTTGCATGAAGAAACCAAGGTCCTCCCTTGCAAGCATCATCTTGATATAAGAGGGACCCAATTCTTTAATAAGATCTCAACCCCGGCACACCCCTGCCAAAAACTACTTAACCCTCATCCAACCAACAGAGATCTAGATAACACACCGGCAAAACACTTTGGTTTCCTTTATGCGACCATTCCTGAACCTACAGATAACACATCTATGCACAAACAGATACACACTCACTTCACAGCTCTTGCATTAGATGAACACTGAGTCAACACGATCTTGCAGAGCCACCCGCCTGAGGTTGACGTGGAGACACACTCACTTCACAGCTCTTGCATTAGATGAACACTGAGTCAACACGATCTTGCAGAGCCACCCGCCTGAGGTTGACGTGGAGTTGGGGCTGCCCAGGGGTGACCAGGTTCACCTGTCAAGGCTGCCGTGCGGGCACCACACGGCCTTACAGCCATACCAGCATAGACTTGGAAATGTCCCTTCCGATCTTTGCTTGCAGTGCCGGAGTTAACCCGCTTTGGTCGAGTACGTCATGATGTCGTGCCCAACCATCGCACCCGGAATGCACCACCATGACATCACGTCAGTGCGTGATCTATGGGGGCGCCTATAGCCTGTCACCAGCTGTAGCACTCCCAACACACCCTCACACACGTCACTGGGTTCTCGAGCTTCGGGCTCTGCGCTGGCCGTTGCTCCTCTATCGCAGGAGGAGTTAGGGTTGAGCAACAACAACAACACGTGTGTGGGAGCCACCTATTATTCTGAACTCAATAAATTGTATCAAAGAAATTTGGAGCCTAATTAACTCAAGATGCAAGCCACACTATAAGGAGTAACTTTGGTGAACTCCCTAAACAAACTTCTAAATCTTTTCAAATAAACCAAAATATGAGAAAGAGCCTACCATCAGTGTAAGGAGAAGTAGCTATATAATTCCACTATCGGGAAAAAAAAAATCTAGTTGCTTTCATGAATTCAGTATTCAATAGCCAACTAGTTATTTAGTCCCACTTATCCAGTGTGAACTCATTGGCAGTAGCTAATAGAAGAATCAGCACATCAACTGGTGAACAATTCCCAACTGGGATGTTTGCTCTGCTGTGCTATCAACTCTGGTACTCTAATGTCATTTCCCAACACTTAACAGATACAGACACTAGGCCGAAATCCCCCAGCCAGAGGGGTTGCCGATGGCAAGGCACACCTCACACTCTCATACACTCACACTTGCACACCTCAGCTCTTTTGCGCAAAAGGGTCTGGCCGGGGACCGCGCAACACACCCTCCGGGTCATGTGTGCAGTTCGAGGTCAGTGTCAGCAGCAGGGCCCGACAGCATGACTGGTTTACCTCAGCCGCGTCATAGTGACCCCCGCCCGCAACCATCCCGTCTTTCAACGATATGCCTAGAGCAAGAATGCACAACAAGGCAGCGTCAAAACTCATTCGTTCACTATCATTCTCCACTCACGCCTATCCAGTGCATGCTCTCTGGCTACCTCCACACTCACGTCTTTCCTTCCTAATGCATGCTTCACACCATCCATCCACCCAAACTTTGGTCTCTCTCTAGGCCTACGTCCACTCGCCTCTGACTTCAACACTTTTTTCATCAATCTCCCTTCATCTATCCTCACCATGTGCTCGAACCATCCAGAACATGCAAAGCCACTCCGTCCTCCAACTTCTTCACCATCCCTGTTTTGATTTGAACCACGTCATTGGTGATCCGGTCTCTCAGTGTTACTCATGCAATGCTCCTCAAACATTTCATCTCGAAAACATTGAACCTTCTTCTCTCACCCCCAAGTCTTGGGTCCGTAGAGCACAGTTAGCACAACGACACCCTCATTCAGCCTTGTCTTTGCTTCCACCCCCAACGTCCTGCAGCTCATTACGCTCTTCAGAACACCCAACACTTTACAACCCTCCTTCACTCGCGACTTCACCTTGAGTATTTCATTACTTTACTTTTACCCACGTTCACTTGAAGCATCCTTCTCTCACACACTCAACCAAACTCAGACACTAACCTATGTAGCTTCTCTTCTGAATCCGCCACCAGGGCCGTGTAATGCAACACCCCCCCACAGCGATTCCCTGTCAATCCTATCATATCCCTTCTCCAGATCTATGAAAGCCCTGAACACGTCCTTTCCCTTTGCAAGGTAATTCTCAGACCTGTTTCACTGCAAAAAATCTGATCGGAACACCCTCTACCACTCCTAGAACCACAATGTTTCTATCCAATTGCAAAGTCCGTAGAGTCTTTAATCCTTTTGATCAGCACTCACCGGTACAACTAACCAGCCACACTCAACACTGATACCTCTTGAGTTGCAGCATTCATTTTTATCTCTTTTGACCTTATACAGCGCAACAATGCAGGCACTGCACCACTCAATTGGTACCATGCCTGCCACAAAACACAAGTTCAGTAACCTCACCAACCATTTGACAATCAATACTCCACACTTTTTTCAGGCACTTTGTCGCAATGCCATCCAAACAAGAGGCTTCCCCTGCTTTCATCACCTCTACCGCCTCCTGCACCTCTTCCCTGGTAATGTCCGCCACAAGTCTCTCTTAAAACTGGTATCGGAGCACCACCACCCACAGCAACAATGTCAGCCTCTCTGTCATCCTTGACTTTCAACAACCCATCAAAATACTCGGCCCACCTCTTCCATACATCACAATTTTTCAACAACAACTGGCCGTTTTTATTTTTCATCACTTCCTCCTTTCCAGTCTCACCCTCTTCACCTCTTTCCAGAATATCTTTTTGTTCTCCTCAAAATTCTGGCATCACCCTCTGCCCCACCTGGCATCAGCGTCCCTTTTGGCTCTCCTCACCACACGCTTAACATCGTTTCTCCTCTCTTTATAGCCTTCACATGCCACCACCGACTTCACCTGCATTTACTCCTCTAACGCTCCTCTTTTCCGTGCCACCGCCAGTTTAACCTCCTTGTTTCACCACTCACAACCTTTCCTTCTGCACATCTCAGCAGCGCATCTCTTAATGTATCCCATTCTTCCTTCACATCTCTCAGGTCCTGTCCTCTCACATTGTCATATTCTTCTCTTAACACCTGTTGAAACTCCTCAGCTCTGCTTCTCACATTCAGTTCACTCACTTTCACTACCTCTCTGCCTCCTCCCACTTTTATTGACCTTCCACCTCTGCTCCACTCTTAATCTTCAGGCTTTCTCCACGGTAATTTCTACCGGGAATGTCATATATACCTTCCCGTCACATTTTCCACCACTGCATCTCCAACTCTTGCATTAAGGTCACCCATTACAACTACTTTGAATTGACCTCCAAAACTCTCAATACACTCACCCAGGTCAGTCAAGAATTACTCCCTCTCCTCCTCACTCCTCTCGCTACCTGGACCATATGCATTCACAAATACCCACCATTCTATGCCTAACCCAACTTTCACCCACATAAATCTTGACATCTCCTTCCACTCGGTAACGCTACTAGTTCACCAATCATGCAATATCAAAACTACACCTTCACGTGCCCAACCTTCCTCCACACCAGGATTTCTTCCACTTACCACACCAAACTCACATTCTTCCTTACCTATACAATTTCCTCTCACTCATTGCCAATACATCAAACTTCCTCCTCCCTCCGCCACACACATTCAGCAACCCTAACAATAGGGTTTGGAGAGGGGTGAGCCTTTCCTCCCCCAGCTCGTCTCGCGGTCTTTGAGGAAGGGTTTCAAGAGGAAGGGATTCCTTGCCCTTTAGCCCTGCCCCTTTTAGTTGCCTTTTATGACACACAGGGGTTATGGTAGCACGATTCTACTCCTGGCTATAGGGCGCCCTTTTAGTTGCCTTCTACGACACGCTGTGGATACAATAGCAAGATTCTAGCGCCCCAGCTACAAGTAATAAGCTAGTCGTAACAAATAAATTCAACAGAGTAACCACGAGCACTGAAGAACTGCAAATCTTGCAGAAACATTTCAGGACAGCTTTATGATAAATTAGATACTTCCTATATTTATCACTCCATACCAGGATAAATTTTGTAAAAAAAGGCAGACAGAAAAACATTGTTTAGAAACCTTTTCCATATGAATCAAGACCTATAAATAAAAGGTTGAAATATTATGTAGCCAACTAGTTTCAAAGCACAGTGAGGAATTATCACTCATCAGCCAAATCATTGCCTGCCAGGGCTGAGCAGCAGAGCAAGGCAATACCTTGTACTAGCAAGTAAATCATAGTGGACTGGACAGGTAAATCAATTCTATAGCAAATTCAATTTAAACACAGCATCCAAAGGTGAGTTAACTGTGGTCACTGTTTGTGGTGGAAACGCCTAAATTTTGAGCTCATGTTTGGCAGTTTGTTACTGGTTCAGTAGTCACATATAGTATGCCTTTAGCTACTTCAAAACAATATTGTTTGGAGTAAGGTTTCATGATCATTACACAGCTAATGTGCACCAAAGTCAACACATGCATTTGATCATAGAAATATTTCATAACTGTAAATTCAAAAACAGAACCAAATCAAACATAAATAATACTATAGCTATAGAGAATGAACATTTTAGCTATAGATAGCACTGCAGTAATAATATTCGAAATAGAGCTTGGCTGTTAACCTGGAGGATATTGCAAGTTAAGCTTTTGGAATAAATGTTTGTTGTAAAAAAATAACAGACTTGAAAATTGACTGGTAAAATAGTTTTTTTATTCATATAATGTATCTATATTGTAAATTAAAATATTTTCATGCACTCAACCATTTGCAACAAATATTAAAAATTACAGTAATTTGGTTGCCTTGGTATTGTCATTCTTTGTATGTTGATTAGTGGTGTGAAAGTCAACAATCTTTTACTGTCAACTGTAGCAGTCCATCTAATCAATGATGGAATCCAAACAGCAGTAGCCATAATAATTTACATTGCTTACTTCAGGCTATTCTTTAAAGAATTATTCAGTTATATCCAATTTAGAATTAGAGCGTATCTCTTGTCTCATGACAATAAAACACTGCTAGACGTGAATGAGATATTAATGAGGAAATGCATTCATGTGTGAAGACAAAACTAATACTGGACAGAAAAACATTTGTAAAAACATATTTACAGTAGTATATTCTTCAGGTCGTTTGTCTTCAAAATATTGTGATAAGGGCAAACACTGAGTAGACTAAAGCACAAGGGTAGGCAACTAAAGGCTGTTGGTGGTCCATCGACAAGGCAGTTACAAATAGCTTAGAGGCCGACCATGAGCACCAGAGAATGGCAGTGCTGGCTAGCACAGCTCCCAGCATCCCTTGCAGTGACAGCAACACATTTAGTCCTGCCAGCCCAACAATTGGTAGTAAACAGTATCCCAGAACACTCATGACCACACCAAGACCAACACCATTGGCAGACATAGCATTCAGTAGACCATGCAGAGCTAAGCAGCCCAGTAACCCAACACCATAAATTGCACCAAACTGTAATTTGCCAGTTAACAATAAGAAACTACCAAATGCCAAACAGAAGACAAGTGGTCCTGCTAGGTCAGTGTCCTGTAAGATAGCAGGGTCAGTGGTGCGTCGGGGGTTCAATACATTCAGTGTTTTCTGAAGGATGGCATCCGGATCAATGCCCAGCTCCTCAAGGAGTGGAGGCTCATCCTCCTCCAATGCTCCCGCCTCCATTTCATTCATGATAGGAGCTGGCACAAACATAGCTGGGCCGGAAGGGGCAGCAGAAGTTGAAGGTTGGTAAGCACTGCCACTTGAATAATCAAAGCTTTGAAAGTGCTGTTCTTGGCCAAAATTACTAGCTCCATTTGGATCAAAAAAGTTGTGCTGGTCAGCAGTGCCCCAGTCACCTCCAGAGCCTTGACTGCCCCCACCAGCATAGGAGTTGTCCCATCCATCAGTCCTTCCAGCCATCTGAAAGGAAATGAAGAAGTGGCAGACATGGAGGTAGCACCAACAATGATGGCTTGTCAAAAGCCCTGGAAACATTTATTCAGAGAACTTTGAAATACCTGGCATAGGTATTTAATTTATTTCCAGAACACTAAAAGGAAGTAGCTATAGAACATTACAATTCAAATAGTATGTTTGTTTTAGACATAGCATAATAGTAGAGATGTGAAATCTCTGATAGGAAATTGGCACAATTTATATAGCTATATATAATTTTGAGAGTTAACGCACATAAGCCTTTCTAACTTTTAATTTATTCGATATTTTAAAATTCTGTTTGCACAATCAAAAGCTGATAAAATTACACTTATTGCTATGTATTTCATGTCACTCTACCATAAATATCATATCAAAAAGTTGAGTATCATCATGGAATGGCAATAACTATATGTATATAAGGCTCTTACCACAACATGTCATGCAATGCTTTACAACCATGGTATCTCACAATTTGGGCAAAGTTTATGAATTTGCCAAGTTCCACCCATAAAATATAAAAATTTGAAGAAAAAAATTTCAAACATTAGCTTGGAAAAGATGACCAGCTTGAAATTTTGTTTTGTAAATTTTGCATATTTTTAAACTGTCATAACTTTTGTTCTAATTTACAGAAAGAAATCTGAAAGAAAGTGCATCTAGTCTAAAAAAATTGTGAAAAACAAGAGTTATTGACGGCACTTTTGATGTAGAAGTGATATTTTAAAATCACAAGAAAAAATAAAAAACATCTATGACCAATAAGTAAAAAAGGATGTATTTATGCAAAATATTCCCATGGATTGTATGCAATGTATACGTAGCTAAAAAAAACATTTCAAATTTTAAACATAAACCTTATTTATGGCATCCTGTAGCAGGATGAGCACATCTTTCTGTAGTATAACAAGCTTCAGAAATGTATTAGTAATTCAGTTCAAATTTTCACAGAGTAACTATACAGTTAAACCATGAACAAACAATTTAGATATAGCTAACTCACATTTGAACACCCTACAAAGTTTAAGTTTCATATTTATATTCATGCTGTGGTATAAAAAGCTTCGGGTCTGGCTAACAACTTACTGAGGTCCACTGTTAATAGGTCTGATTTCATGGTATCTCTTTCTGTGTCTCATATCTGCCCTGTACTAGACTATTGCTCCTGTGTTTGGAATTTGGAGTTTGTTGCTGATCTGAGGATGCTGGAGTCTAATCAGCATTGTTGGACTAAGACAGTTGATGGACTTGCGAATTTGTCTTATTCAAGTTGCTCGTCTAGATTCAATTTGTTTTCAGTTTATGGGAGGCTTGTAAGATCCAATTTCATAAAATATTACAAAGCATTTGATGAAGATTGTGCTGGAGGCAGGGTTGATGTGGGTTGTCAGGAATGTTAACTGCTGCTCCTGATACTCGTACCCTCGGGCATGGATTTAAACTTCATCCTCCACGATGTGCGTCAGATGTGAGAAAGCGTTTCTTTAATTGTAGACTAATAGCATTGTGGAATTCTTTACTAGCTGAAGTTGTTCATTCTCCAACACTTTCTTGTTTTGAAAGTGGTCTTCTGTCATCAATTCCACACATTCCTTTTTTTTATTATGACTGAAGTCTTATTTTGTATTTTCATTGTCTTCTTTGGTGACTGATTATGTACAGTTGTCTCCTTCTCGATTGCTTGTTAATCATGTTCAGTTGTACGAAGCTTTATGCGTGTATATGTTACCTTTATATTAATTTTCTTCTCGTATCGTCTACCGGGGTGACTCCCCGCATTTTGCGCATGCTTCAATAACTCAAAAAGTATGCGGCCAAGAAACTTCGTATTTACGGTGTGTATAGCTACTCTTATAACCATGGAGCACCATGAGTTTCAACATTCTAGCGTTAACCAAAAAAAGTTATTTACGAAAAAACGTGGGGCGAGCTACCGCCCCTAATCGGGGGTCACCCCCGCACCAAACAAGGTGACTTCCCGCACCCCCATATATCAATAATTAAGACGCAAATTAAAAGTTTGAGAGTACCAATAGATAGAGCATGCTTATATTAGTATACATATATATATATATACATATGAGTTGCTTAAAATTAAATTTTACATAAAATATTACGTCTAACAGGTCTTTTTAATGCTAGTCGTTTGCTGCAGTCATGCTTGACTGTCCAAGGAATTTTTTTTTCTTGATTTCACAGCATTAAATAAAAAAATTCTTCAATAATTGCAATCTAACTTTACTGGAAGTCATTT
>SDVV010009513.1:0-16671 GCA_016164225.1 Gammarus roeselii | reverse complement strand
TATATACATATATATATATATTTATATTTATATACATATTTATATATATATTTAAAAATTTATATATTTATATGTATATATATATATTTATTATAGTATTATGTAAACAGTTTTTTCGAGCATGGGCGCATTCAATTACTTACGTAAAAGACGACACCAATTGCGGATTAAACATTTCGAATGCAAACGCTTACCCGGCACTAATTAAACTTGACCTCCAACATCACTTGTTGACAACCAGCGCACGAGCTAGACGTCAAATAACAACGATGTAGACACGATCCGGTCTCCTCGACTGCTCCAGTCGTGCTAGCTACTCAGAAGACTATTATCATCATGCCCCGGACTGGGGGTTACAGACGAGGAGGGTGGAACTCCCAGGCCAGAGTGAGTGTAACGTAAGTTGAAAGAGAAGTGAGAAAGTGCGTCGTGGGAAAATTAAAAGTGTGGCAAGAGAAGAGAAAAGTGTGTCAGTTGAAGAGAAAAAGAATGACGGAAGAAGAAAAACGCGTGGAGGTGAAAAACAGTGCGGCGGTCGAGAATAAAAGTGGGGAGTTGAAAGAGGAACAGTGTGGCGGTGGACGTTGATAAGTGGGCAGAGTAAAAGGAAGGGTGGTACGCTGGAAAGAAAATAGTCGGGTGGTGGAAGGGACGAAGTCGCTCGGTGGAAGAGCATATGTAAAGCGGCGGAGGAAGAAGGCACTTGACGGAATGACAGGAATTTTGTGGTGGAAGTAAAAGGTATAAGAGAGAATAATGGGTCGTTTATTTTCTGTTTAATAGATCATGAAAGGGAAAATTTGCAGAAGAAAAAAGTATTTAACGATAATACTCGAAACATCTCAAATCCGCACCTTGAGAGGAAGCCACCGACCCACGATGTTTGTCTGAGATTGTCACAGTTTCATTCCTCGTTAAACCAATGCTGACCGGTGTCATTGCTGGACACCGTTTTGCAACGAGCGGGTACCAATGCGGGGCACCTTTTGTATCGTGATAGTGTCAAAGCCGAGCACTAATTTCACCGTACGGGTGTCAATACCAGACACATTTTTCCACAAATATTCTAGTGAGAGTGCTGTAGTGGTGGTGGGACAGAAAAAAATGTTGTCGTGAGATATAAAAAAATGGTGGTGTGTTGAAAAAAAGTGTAACACGGAACGGGAAATAATGTGATGGTGGGTTTAATAAAATTGTTACGATAGGAGGGGACAAAGCAAGCTAGAAGGAGGGAAAAAGAGTGAGACGGTTGGAGGGATGATGGGAGATTATGTGTGGGAAACAAGTGTGACGGTAGATAATGGAAACAAATCTGACGGTGAACGGGAAAAAGTGAGATGGCAGCAGAGGAAAAAATGAACGTTGTGATATGAAGAGCGTGACAGGAACTGGAGAAAGTCACGGAGAGTAGTAAAAAAGAGTGGATGTGGAAGGGGAAGAAGTGTGACTGAAGGAAGGAAATGATAAAATGAGGCGGTGGAAGGGAATATAATGACCGCGGGAGGGCTAAAAGAGTGAGGAGGAGCGGGGAAGTTGGGGTGAACAGCTGAATATAATCTTATTCTACAGTTAGATTGGGATGGATGGATGATAATTCATTTTATAGATAATTAAAACTTTATTTTAGTATTTCTTATTTTGTGGGCTCTATTATTTATCTGGGCTCTTTTTTCATGGTGATAAATTTTGCATTGGTTAGTATATATCGAGGCTGGTTGAGACAATGCGACTCCGGGAATAGAGGGTACTCGTGGGTCCCGGGGGTTTCGGGAATCCGAGGTCCTCGGAAGACCAGGGGGATTTGGCTGGACCCCCTTGGACCATTCTGAGGCCCTTTGGGACACCCTTGAAACCCTTTGGGACCCCCTTGAGAAAACCTTGGGACCTTCTTGAGGCCCCTCTGAACTCTGGGACCCTTGCCTCCTTCTGCCCACGCTGTAAAACCTATACACAGATAAATGTAAGTATGTGAAATGATTGAGTAGAACAATTATTTATCACAGTCTACTGATTACTGGCACAGAGGGGGAGAACCGCATCGAGGCTGGTCGAGGTGCGTCGAGATCAGTCGAAACATGTTGAGGCGAGTCGAGTTGGGCGCGATGAGTCGAGACTGGTCGAAATGATTCGAGACAAGCCGAGGTGAGCCGAGACGAGGGGTCTCGAGGAACCCGAGGAGCTAGAGAAGACCTGGGAGACTTGGGTTGCCCTTCGAGATTCATCGGGCTCTTTTGGGACCCAAGGAACCTCTGCCTCCCCACCCTATCCCCTCAAACAATAAGTGCCCATTACGAACCTGCTCTTACTTTCTTCTTCACGATTCACAATTTTGTCATGCATAACAATGCTAGTGAATTTGTGCGTGAATTCCTGTTTATGATTTTGTAAATAGTTTTTTTTTCTTGTCTCGCGCGTGTACGGATCATATGTAGTTTCTAAGGTTGACCTGGACTGCGTATCTATAAACCTTGAGACGCGTTGCGGTTGGAGTTGATCTAATCCGTGAAGCCATAGACCTTGGTCCAATTTCGACGATACTCTCTGTGCGCACTGGCACGCGTGCATATTACTCTTGGAGTTCTGAGTGGTTGAAGGCGGTGATTCGTTTCGTCGGAGTCTTTATCTTACTTGAATAAATTAATTGTACATCTACTGCTGTCGGAGCTGGCTTTGTCCGTGTAGCCGTAAGCCTTGTACCAGTCTCAACGATGATACATGTGCGCACTAGCGTGCGTACATACTACTCATGAAGTTCTAAATGATTGGAGGCGAGGATTCGTTTCGTCTGAGTCTTACCTGAATAAATGAAGTGTTGCGTTGCTGTCGGAGCTGACTTTGTCCGTGTGGCCGTAAACATTGTACCAGACTCGACGATGCTACCTGTAGGCACTTTGCGTGCATATTACTCATGAAGTTCTAAAGGATTGGAAGCTGAGATCCGTTTTGTCTAAGCGTGTTTCTTGTGCGCACTAGCGTGTGTCTAACATTGCTAAAATGTTCAAATTTTTCTAACTTTAACAGCGTTTTTTTTTTCGCGCACACAGAGGCGTGTGAGCCTACTGGAATCCATGATCATCGAGCCCTATGGGGTAGCCTATTATGACTCGCGTTGAGGCTCTGGTGGAAACGAGGATGAAATCAAATCCTTTTTGTGATTTTGTGAATGCGTGTTTTTTCAGTCCGTGCTCGCTCGTGCGTGCGTGGACCATATGTACTTTCTGTTGTTGACCTTTACCGCGTAACAATGAATCTTGTGGTGCGTCGCGGTTGAAGTTGATCTGATCCGTGAAGCCGTGGACCTTTTGCTCATTTCGACGATACTATCTGTGCTCACTTGCGTGCGCAAATATTACTCTTGAGGTTCTGAGGGGTTGGAGGCGAGGATTAATTTCTTTTGATTCTTTATCTTACCTAAGTAAAGGAATTTTACTGTAACTGAACTAAACCGCGTAGCTGTAAAGTGTAAACATTGTGTTGCGTTGCTGTCGGAGCTTACTTTGTCCGAAAAGCCGTGGACCTTGTACTAGTCTCGACGATGGTACCTGCACGCACTGGCGTGCATGCATGTTGCTCTTGGTGTTCTGGGTGATTGAACGCCGAGATCCGTTTTGTCTGTACGTTTTCTTTGTGTGCACCAGCTTGCGTCAGACACGACTGAAGTTTTCACAATGTTCTAACTTTGACAACGTTGTTTTTCTCGCACGCGGAGGCGTTCGAGCCTTCTGGAATCCATAATCGTCGAGCCCTACGGGAGAGCCTGTCATGACTCACGTTGAGGCTCCGGTGAAAAAAAGGCTGAAATCAAATCAAATCCAATCTACGTTAAACCTACTCTGAATCTACGTTAAACCTACTCTGAATCTACGTTAAACCTACTCTGAATCTACGTTAAACCTACTCTGAATCTACGTTGAACCTACTCTGAATCTACGTTGAACTTACTCTGAATCTACGTTGAACTTACTCTGAATCCACGTTGAACCTACTCTGAATCTACGTTGAACCTACTCTGAATCTACGTTGAACCTACTCTGAATCTACATTGAGCCTACTCTGAATCTACGTTGAACCTACTCTGAATCTACGTTGAACCTACTTTGAGTCTACGTTGAACCTACTCTGAATCTACGTTGAACCTACTCTGAATCTACGTTAAACCTAGTCGTAATCTGATTTGAACCTACTCTTAATCTACGCTGCACCTACTCTGAATCTACGTTGAACCTACTCTGAATCTACGTTGAATCTACTCTGAATCTACGTTAAACCTAGTCGTAATCTGATTTGAACCTACTCTTAATCTACGCTGCACCTACTCTGCCTCTCTCCCATTTCCCTACGGGGGGAGTCTGCATTAACTTCGCGTTGGGACTCCGGTGGAAAACGGAAGCACCAACTACTACGTCTGTTCAGCTGGTACAGTACGCCGCGTACTGAACTCGGCAGTGTAGTTGTATGTAATGCTGGGAATCACTTGAATTAGATCGTGGCTTGTCTTTTGTTTGTTGGCGAGCCTACAATACTAAGATAGGTAAACTAGGGCCGTGAAAACTGTCGCAGCCTCCGCTTTGGCATTAACGCACTCGAAACACTAACACAAACTGTCGCCTCAAAAATTCGACTGGAGATTATTGAAGGGCTCATTTTAAGGATAAAATACTCGAAAAATGCGACAAAAAAAATTATTGATTATGGGAGAGGTTGACATGCTCAAATAGGACATTAGGTCTCGACAACATTAATGGATAAAGTGCATTAATGGATAAAGTGTATTACTGTATCATGGAAAGTTTCTATAGAAGGACTTTAATCAAGCCTTTCTACTATATGATTGTTTGAGAATATCCACTACTCTGTATTACGAGTTTGTATTCACTTTCCTATTCAATGCTCACCGGCTACTGCAGTTGATGATCTAACCTTTCTGAAACAAATACATACTTGAATATTGCCTTTAATATGTATCATGTTCAAACCGTCAACAATTAACTGAACACCTTATAACGTTGCGGTTGACAACGACCGCACCAGATCTTCATACTATCCGTGGGTGGAGGTAGTGGGGATGTGGAAGAAACAGTGTGTAGCTGTGCAACAAGCGCTGGTTTGAAAGAGAAGCTCTGGCTGTGGATCAGAAAGAGCTGATCAAGAACAAATGTAGCGGTGGAAGCGTAAAAAAACGATGAATGTGGAAAGCAAAGTTGGTCAGAGGAAGAGAAAAGGTGTCTGTGTGATCGGAAAAAATGTAGTGATGACAAAAATGGGCATCAAGTTACACGTTAACCAGGCACGGTACTACTGTCAATGTTTAGGGTAATAAACGTGGACAATGTTATTGGAAGAAGCATCCCGACTTAATACTTCGCCTGGTGCCGCCTGCAACTAATCAAACCTTGTTACGTCTTATTCCTGCACCTCCAAATAAAAGCTTAGAGGAAAAGAGACCGTTTATGAAAGACAGGATATATCTCGTTTTCTTAGCCCAGTAAATGTCTGTATACAACTCTTCACGGAACGTGTCTTCAGCAAAAAGCTTTGAAAGTCAAACAAATAAAGCACACATTACATAACTGTAATATTCTGATCACATAATTCTTACACGAGGCCTTTTTTTACGTATCATCGTAATGGATCCTCTCGGTAATTTTTTTTTCAAACTCTCCTCGCTGTGACTCACGATTCTCCTTCTGCTGTTTAGGCAATCATGGCGCTTGTTTTCATAGCCAGAAGCAGAGCCCATTAAAGGAGGCTGCAGCAGCTCTTCTCCTTAGAACAAATATAGTCCGGACTGCTGTTTTGCCCGCCCAAGTAAACATTTTCCTGGCAGGCTAAACAGACGTGCGATTCCATGTCTGCGGCAGGACGAACATCAAACAGCACCTGGAGCAGCGATGCATGAATTAGCATGAGCTCGCGGGGAGCGAGAAGGGGATAGTCTGTGTGCAACAGCCAAGAGAGAGGACAACAGCATTAAACAGCACCGGCTGAACATACTGCACGAGCAATGAAATGCTGGGCAACGAAATGCTGGGCAATGAAATGCTGGGCAACTAAATGCTGGGCAACTAAATGCTGGGCAACTAAATGCCGGGCAACTAAATGCCGGGCAACCAAATGCTGGGCAACCAAATGCTGGGCAACCAAATGCTGGGCAACCAAACGCTGGGCAACCAAACGCTGGGCAACCAAACGCTGGGCAACCAAACGCTGGGCAACCAAATGCTGGGCAACGAGATGCTGGGCAACCAAATGCTTGGCAACTGAGTGTTGTGTAATGGTGCTCACATTCCTGCAGGAAGTAGACCATTATACAGGTTGCCTAAGCCATTGTAGGCCTACAGGAAGCAGATCATTGGAAGTTTGGGGTGGATGGATGATTATTCATTTTATAGATCATTAACACTTTATTTTAGTATTTTAGTATTTCATATTTTGTGGGCTCTATTACTTTTCTCTACCCTTTTTTCATAGTGATAAATTTTGCATTTGTTATCATTATATGTATCGAGGTTGTTTGAGGCAAGGTGACCCAGGGAAGGGGGGTACTCGTGGGACCTGGAGGACTCCGGGTTTCGGGAACCCGGGGGACTTGGAGGACCAGGAGGATTTGGGAGGACCCACTTAAGAAACTCATTTTGTCACCGAGAAGAGAGATTTAGGTGTCATTAGTAACGACTTGAAAAGCAGCAAGCAATATAACGATGCTGCCAAGAAAGGCAACAAAATGCTTGGTATGATATCCCGCACTATCTCGTACAAAATCCAACACGGTATGCTCTAGTTATTTAATGCATTTGTTAGACCGCATCTCTACTATGCCGTTCAATTCTGGTCTCCATTCCTTAGAATAGACGTTATTAAACTTGATCAAGTTCAACGTTGAGCTACCGATCTCATCTCCTTGCTGTGCGGTATAAATCGTACGAAGACAGGCTTCGTGAACTCAATCTTTATTCGCTAGAGATACGTAGAGTCAGAGGCGACATGATGGAAGTGTGGAAGATTATGAAGGGTAAGGAAAACGTCGACCGAGCAATCCTTTTCACTCTAGATACAAACTGAGTGACTAAGAACAATGGATCCAAAATCGTTGGGAAACTTTTCTCACTCGACATCACGAGCAATTTCTTCACTTACAGAGTTGTCGAAGAATGGAACAAACTTCCAGCGGAGGTTGTAAACAGCAATACAATCGAAACGTTTAGGTCGCGGCTCGATAAGTTCTACATAAATCGCCGATAAATAGCTAAACCGTTCTCTTTCCTGTTGTTATAAATTAAAACAAATGGCGCACTAAGCTCTCTTAGACGTTCTACTACAGAACTAATCCTCTTGCTATGAAAAAGCAACCTAGTTTGGGCCAATAGACCTGTTGTTGTCTTCATACACTTGTAAACACTTGTAAACTTGGAAGCTTCTGGGGCCTTTTGGGACTCCCTTGAGACCTTTTGGGACCCTCTTGAGAAACTGTAGGACCCACTTGAGGCCCCTCTGAATCCTGGAACCTATGCTCGCTGCTCCCAAATCTACATTGAACCTACTCTGAATCTACGGAATCTGTATATGTTTGCGCTCCCACGCTAAATAATAACTGATATTTTCAGAGAACCCCCTACATAGTACAGGCTGGTCCCTAGTTCGTATTGGGACCTTGACCTGCATGTTTGCTTGCATTGCTTATAATAATTTAAATTAACGTAAGTTAAACTCTGTAAAGCCAGTCAAGAGGCCTATAAAGTTAACTCCCTGGCCCCTGGCGCGAACCAGGGGGCCGTTTTGAAAGAAGTAGAAAGAAACTCCATTTAGGAGGGACCAGCATCCCCTTCAGAGCACCGAAGACCAAGATTTCAACGGCCAAGAACATCAGCTTCGCCAAGATGACCTCGGCGGAAGACGACCGGAGGGACGGCCGCATCGACGAGTTGACCAAGAACGTCCAGGAAATATTGAATCAGCTGAGCCAAGTGACCGGCCTCTCTGAACAGGAAGCAGAAGTTTTCGCCGCATAACCTAGAACAATTGACGACCGTCTAACGAGACTCGAGGGTCATGCCAAGACCATTTTCCTCCGTACCCACGAACTAGTTAGAAACAAACCAACTAAAGAACCCGCAACTTACACAGGTACCTCCACCTCTACGTCTGACGACAACTTCGACTACTCTTCACCTCACCAAAATCTCAACCGAACTCCAAGGACTTCAAGGAAGAAGCAATACACGCCATTCAATGAACACAACTTGTTCAACAATAGTCCTACCTTTCCAGAACACCTGAAGATCACGTTCGACGCTCACGACAGACCGGATATTTGTCAATACACTCTGCGAAAAAAGCTGGGCTCTTTCACTGGCCGCCCAGTCCTGAGCATCACCACCAGCGGCGACGAAAGCTTTGCTATCAGAGCAGACACGAAACTTCAAAGGGACACGATTCTCTCCAAAAACAGACTGTGGAAAGCCATGCAAAACAGAGCCACACCCGACTTTCTCTACAAGTTCAGGTTTGATCTACGTTGAGGATATTCCGAAGGAGAAAATCGAGGAGTACATCACTGGACTGGTTCAATACGAAGCAAAGGTCACACCCTAATACTAAATACTAAAATTCAACTGCCCTACTCCACCAAAATACCTGGACATTCCCTTCTTCGTCACAAAACCAAGGATACACCATTTGAGAGACTTCCGATGCGATGTTATAAATGTCAGAAATACGGACACAACGAGAGGAAACTGTAACGGTAAGCAAAGATGCTCATACTGCTTCCAGGACTACCACAACAAACGGGAAGATCCCCAGTCATGCCAATCCGAAGAACAACACTGTTTTTATTGCAAAGTAGACGGACACCCCACCGGACACAGAGACTGCCCAGAGGAGGAGAGGGAGAGAGCTATCCTCCAATTACCTGATAGATCACGGGGTCGGGTGACGAGAGGCTGTAGTCTCGATGCGCGCTTCTCAAAATGACCCGGGAGAGAAGATCGGCACAATTTCCAACCAACTTCCTCATAACGTTCAACGGAAGTGGTGCAAACAAAGTTTCCTTTTCAGCCAACCCATTTATATTGATGAAGTTACTCGCCGAACAACTAGGAGGAAAACCGAAAGAAATACAACGACAGGGGAAGAAATATCTGGCCTACGTCACAGACGGGGAGTAAAGTAACGCTATACAAAAGATTACCCACATAAATAAACTCAAAGTTACAGTTGAAATGCATCCGTCCTTCAACGATACCAAACGGATTATATACACTTCCCGTTACACGGCTACAACAGACCTTAGTGCTTTTACTGAAGGTCTAGCTGAAGACACGGAGTTACCGAAGTTGATCAAGCAACATGGATAAAATCACGTAACGCAAATTCTACTGCATACCAAATTACCTTCGCGGGACACGACGTACCAGAATTCATAGTAATCCCGGGTGAACAAGGAAGAACCAAAACCTACCCAGTAGCAACATGGCCCCCAGTGTGCAAAAAAATGCCTTGTATGCGGCCCCCTACGGATAAGTCTGCAGTAACTTCGCGTTGGGAATCCGGTGGAACATGGAAGCAACTACTGCTACTACTAGAATACGGCCACGTCATCGCATACTGCCAGCCACACACACCCCAATATTGCAAGAAATGCGCAGGCGAGCACGACAAAAAAGATGGCACAGTCCGCCACCCTAAATACTACCACTGCTCATGCTACCATGAGGCAGGCGACCGCGACTGCCCAGTACACATGGACCAAGACTAAATAATCACACAAAATGAACGCAGAGTTACACGGAAACAAGCTATCCAAATCTGGAAAGACTAAAACCCAAACCGTCTCAATTATGCCAAAGCAGTCAAATCGACAAGCCAACCAAACTCCCCCGACGACATCCACACATCATCGGAACAACATCGTAACAAGACCTCAACACTCCTACCTAGCTGCAGTGCTCCCTCACCCAGCCCAGCGACCGGTCTCGCACCAGAGGGGTACAGTTCTTGAAATGATTTATGCAAAGACCTGGAGGACGACGAGATTGATGCATCTCCCGCAGTCGACCACACAGCAAGGCTCACTACTATAAAAACGAAAAGACAAAGAGATGAAGAAACCTGCGGTGTCCCGGCGCCACTGAGCAAAAATATCAGTAACAACACTCATATAACGGTCCGCCAGGATCAAAATCTAGAACTACCTCCAGCTGTCTTAAATGTGGCTCCATTCGTAGAAAACCACTGTGAGGGACAAGATCTCCCGTTAACAAACCCGACTTACGAACACACTATCAGCGAGAACGATCACGACCTCGCTGACAGCTCTTATCTAGCAGAGCTCATTCACACTGATATAAAAGGCTACCACAGAAGAAGAGCGCGCTCGCTCACAAAGCAAACACCGAGGGCACACACCCATTGTCTTCCAACAAGAGCACTCGTAGCCGCGACCGCAGCAACCACAGCAGACCACCTTCCACCGAAGGCAGACACTCCGTGAACACTTCCATCCCGAAACCTCTAGGCCAACTCAAGAACACGCGCACCACAAAAGCTCCAGCAAATCACACGACCACTCAAGATCATAAAGGTCAGAGGGCGAAAAGCCTAAAAAAAAACATAATACTCCAGTGGAACTGCCAGGGACTCTGAAACAAGAAAGACCAATTACTATCCCTAATCGCCACCCATAAACCTTTGGTGATTGGCCTCCAGGAGATCAAACTCCGAAAGACCGCCACCCTCAGAATACCCCAATATATCATGCACCGCCGCGAAGGCCACACCAACGTGACTGCTCACGGCGGAGTGGCACCTAGGATCCACCAAAGTGTACCTCACCTCTGCTTTCCCCTGAGGACAGAACTCCAAGCTATCGCCGTGAAGATATGAGTCTCAAGGCCAATAACAGTGGTATCCATCTTCTCGTCAAGAAGCCATGACCTCTCGGAAGCACTAATGACCGAATTGCTTAACCAACTGCCCTCACTAGTGCGCCTCCTTGGAGACTTCAATAGCTTCCATGAATCATGGGGATGCATGAGAACAGACCCCAGGCGAGTGATAATGGTTAACACCATGAACACTCACAACCTGGTTTTTCTCAACGACCGACAACCCACCCGAATCACACCCAAAAGTGAAACTGCCATCGATTTATCCATATGCTCCCCCACTCAGGCACTTCAACTCGTTTGGAGAGTTTTGCCTTCAACACACGATAGCAACAATAGCCCATTCATCATACCGCTTCTTACCAACCAACCAAGAAACCCTGTCCCACAAAAACTTCGATTCAACTACCGGAAAGCCAGCTGAATGGAATACTTGGCACACATCGCGTGGAGTGATAAGGACAACACCCCCGAAAACACGTCGAACACGAAATCGGCGCCCAACTTATACGAAAAGTTTCAAGCCGCAGCCGAGGCAAGCATTCTCCAATATGCCCCTTCAACCTTCTTTTTGAAACCATGATGGTGCCGAGAGGTGCAAGAAGCGAGAGATGAGCGTGAAAAGCTATACCATGCCTACCGACGCGCACGGTCCCCCAGGAACCGAGTAGCGTGGAAAAGGGCATATGCTGAATATCGAAAACTTCTATTGGAGAAGAAACATGGAAGCTGGGCTCAATTAGTCAATACTATTAATCGAAACACCCCCCTCTCGCAGGTGTGGGAAAAAATTCGATGTATTCAAGGAAAACCCTAGCGACCTATTAACATCCTTTCTGACGGAGGCAGAACTTGTTCTTCCCACGCGCAAATCGCAACTAAACAAGCTCGGATGTTTAGCCAGATTTCACAATCGACAAACTACACGGCTGCTTTCCAACGGGAAAGGAAGTTGTGAGAAAGTGAACATCTTGACCTTGCTTCTAGAAACGAAGAGGCCTACAACAAACCTTTCTTCCTCCACGAACTACAGAGCGCTCTAGACCATACACGTGAAACTTCACCTGGGCCAGACCGGGTACACATCAACATGCTCAAAAGTCTCCGAGATGGCGCCCGTGAGCACTTATTAAAAGTGTTCAACACTCGGTACTCGAACTCATTTTTTCCCGATCAATGGCGGGAATCTACAATTATCCCAATACCCAAACCGGGAAATTCCACGGCGACCCACATACCTACCGCCCCATCGCTCTTACCAGCGTTCTCAGCAAGACCATGGAAGGAATGATAAATACACGCCTTGTCGACTACCTTGATATGCATGCAGGCCTGAACAGCATCCTGTGTGGCAGCCGCAAGCGTCACTCTTCGACGGACCACCTTGTAAGACTGGAATCTAACATTAGACAGGCATTTGTCAGAGAAAAACACGGGGTTTTCATTTTGTTTGACGTGGAAAAAGCATACGATACTACCTGGAAATATGGCATCGTGAAGGATCTCCACCGCAAAGGGCTGAGAGGCCACTTACCAAGTTATATCCACCAATTCCTGCAAAATCGCACCTTCAGGGTTATGGTCGGCGACACCTTATCACCATCCTTTCCGCAAGAAATGAGCGTCCCCCAAGGAAACGTCCTCAGTGTCACTCTTTTTATACTCAAAATCGACCAGATAGTAGACATTCTCCCACGCGACGGAAGATTGCTTTCATCACAACACGTGGACGACTTACAAATAAGCTACAGGCACCCTAAACTCTTAACAATTCAACAGGAACTCCAGAAATGTCTAAACCTAGTCGGGAACTGGGCTTCCTTAAACATGCACTTTACTCTCGTGCCCGGCCTACACCTAAAACCAGCCCTAACGCTAAACAACACTCCGCCAGTATACAAGGAATCAAAAAAAATCCTCGGTCTTGTATGGGATTCTAAACTCACATGGCGACCTCATATTGCAGCCCTGGAGACTCTCTGCATAAAAGCAGCAAGATCATTGAAATTCGGAGCCGATATGGACACCGGCATGACGTTGTTCAGAACATTAATACGCTCGCGCATTGACTATGGAGCAATTGTTTACAGTTCAGCAGCCAAAACCACACTAGATCCTCTCTCCATCATAGTAAATAACGCCCTGCGTTCTGTTCCACGCCCATCGAATACTTGAACGTGCTTGCTAACGAGCTTCCTCTTCTGCTCCGGAGAGACAAACTCTCACTACAGTACTTCAAGACAAGGAGCTACATCAATAACCCAGCACTCGGTGACGTCACCAACATTCTTGATGAACGCTTCTTTGCGGCTGAGAAGAACATATGCCCACCCTTTTCTCTGCGCGTGGATAACATACTGACCTCGCTGAATTTCAGACGTAAAGCAATCAAGCCTTCATTCTCCTATCGAATCCTTCAAATCAACACACCAACGTGGATGATCAGCCCAACACTGGCCAACTTAGATCTGCAGACGTACCCCAAAGCAAAAACCCCAACCAACACGTACCGCCGAGAATTCTCACAACTACTCGAACAGTACTCTGAGCACCGCCATATATACACTGACGGCTCGGAAACCCCGGACGGAGTGGGAGCCTCCGCCATAGGCGAAGGGACCTCGCATTCGGCCACCCTACCCCACGAGGCCTCTATATTTTCTGCAGAGCTACACTCGCTCAAACTGGCCACCTCCATTACTAAAAGCGACCGCCACCCGAAAAGTGTTATATTTTCAGGTAGTCCGAGTGTTCTCACCTACCTGAAAACTCTGCGCTTTGATATCTCTGTCCTTAAAAAAATGCAACACGACCTATTCACGATGTCCGAGGCGGGCCAGGCGGTCGAGTTCTGCTGGATCCCTGGACACGCGGGAATAAGAGGAAACGAACGTGCAGATACCCTCGCTAAACTGGTGTCTATCCAGCAAAAACAATTCATCTCCATACATTACCGAGACTGGTTCCCAGTCATCAACTCGCGTATAAACATCACGAGGGAGTGACTCTTGGCAACAAAATGGACAAAAGATGCTTGCAGTTAAACCATCCGTGGGAGAATGGGAAACCAGGTTTTCTAATAAGAGAGACCAAGTGTTCATTAATCATCTATGCACGGGACGCAGCGTGGATAACTCACAACCACCTAATGAACGTAGACATAGGACCAAACGCGCCACCTTGCTCCTGCTGCCAACAAGTGGCTATCAGCGTGAAACACTTACTGATGGAACGCAACTCACTCGCGGCAGCCCAACGAGCGTTCCTAAATCCCCTGTGCAACCTACAAAGCCTACTCTTGGACCCAACCTACCGTTAAAAGCTTATAGCTTTCGGAAAACACACCGGACTCTACGAAGCTGTCTACACTCCAAACGCCTGTGCAAGTGAAGCGGTCTCTCCACCCCATTACGCACAGAGATAACAATACATTTACGAAAATACGCGTCAACTCCTTACTCTCATGTGCGCGCTAGTACGCGAATGTGCCACAATTGAAATATGTACTTGATTTCATCTTGACACGACTAATATTTTCGCACGCGAGGCCGTGCGAACTGACCTGAATCAATGACGGTTGCGCCTATTATGACTCCCGTTAAGGCTCCGGTGGAAATGAGGCTCAAATCAAATTGAATTGACGGGCAGCAAGGTATGAAGACAATATAGCTGGATGAATTATTGGAAGAGAAAGACTGCTTTTGTATTTATTCGTGGCTTCGACTTTTTTCGCGTCGATAGTCACACCCAAAAATTGTAACTCTTTGCTATTTATAGCGCCCTGTCAATAGAATAAGACTTCCTAGTCTAGAATACTATTATTTTGACACCATCCTAAAACAACGTTGAATAGGATCTTGCATAACTGAAAATTAAAATCTATATCAACCCCGTTTAGGTCTGGGCGTCTATTACCTTAATGTGTTGACGTCTATAACCTTGATGTGTCGTTGCAGCAACAAATGACGGATAGTTGCAATTCTGACTCTGTGATCGATTGAAAATATTTGAGAATTGAATTGAGATGGTCGTCATGTAATACGCCGAGCCTGCCTCTCGCCAGAGTCTGTTTGAGGGAAACGAACGAAATGCGAGAGGATCTGAGCAGCGGCCGGAGTAATTGATGATACGTCGGCCGGTAGCAAAACTGCCGAGAATGGCGCTTAAAAAATGATGCCACTTGGCGTGTCTGACGGATGGTTCTCGCAGCCAATATGAAAGGGTTCTTAAAGGCTAAAGGTGATGAAGCTCTTGAGAAGATGAAGTTTCTTTGATGATCAACGATGGCAGTTGTAGCTCGACGATGGCGGAAGAAAACTCTGAAAAGTCGTCCATGCAAGGTGATCTGGGATAAACGAAGTTAGAGTTTACGATGATACAATTCACTTAATTATGAATAAATAGCATATCTAATAGAAGGTCTTTTGTATAAGAATAAGACATTATACCGCTGCACAGCGAGAGGATGGAAGGACCAGTTCACTTTATCATCAGATAATATGTTTATTGTGTAATTCAAACTTGCTGTGATAGTTCTTTGGTCGTGACGAGTTTCAGAAAGAGTCGTGCACTTACGTACAACTATAGAAGTGAGTCAACCTACGTTTACCTACAAAAAGTAAGAGTGTACCCACGTTCTCCTATAAAAGTAGGAGTTGTGTATACACATTCACCTATAAATTATGTGTTGTGTATTAACGTTCACCTATAAAAGTAAGAGTCTACTTACGCTCACCTATAAAAGTACGAGTTGTGTACTTACGTTCACCTATAAAAGTACGAGTTGTGTACTTACGTTCACCTATAAAAGTACGAGTTGTGTACTTACGTTCACCTATAAAAGTACGAGTTGTGTACATACGTTCACCTATAAAAGTACGAGTTGTGTACTCGCGTTCACCTATAAAAGTAAGAGTTGTGTACTCACGTTCACCTATAAAAGTAAGAGTTGTGTACTCACGTTCACCTATAAAAGTAAGAGTTGTGTACTTACGTTCACCTACAAGAGTAAGATGCACCATAAGGTTCATACACGGTCCTAATTACTCGGTTACAGTTTGTGATATCCCCTATATTGTTACTTAATCTGATTAGATGGTCTTGACTTATCGTCTTGCGCATTCTAAGTGTATTGTGTGTATTGATGAATTGTTTTATTGTGCGCTGTTCGTGTCTTCAAAATCGTCCCCGACGACACGAGTTCATTTGCTGCACTTATGTCTTATAAATCAACTGAGGTAATCAATCGGACACGGTCCCAGCAGCTCAGTCATGCGTAGTGATGCCCCCTATACTGTGGCATCAACACGGTCCCAGCTGCTCAGTCAAGCGTGGTGATGCCCTCTATACTGTGGCATCAACACGGTCCCAGCTGATCAGTCATGCGTGGTGATGCCCTCTATACTGTGGGATAAAAACGGTCCCAGCTGCTCTGTCATGCGTGGTGATGCCCTCTATACTGTGGCATCAACACGGTCCTAGCTGCTCAGTCATGCGTGGTGATGCCCTCTATACTGTGGCATCAACACGGTCCCAGCAGCTCAGTCATGCGTGGTGATGCCCTCTATACTGTGGCATCAACACGGTCCCAGCTGCTCAGTCATGCGTGGTGATGCCCTCTATACTGTGGCATCAACACGGTCCCAGCCGCTCAGTCATGCGTGGTGATGCCCTCTATACTGTGGCATCAACACTGTCCCAGCTGCTCAGTCATGCGTGGTGATGCCCTCTATACTGTGGCATCAACACGGTCCCAGCTGCTCAGTCATGCGTGGTGATGCCCTCT
>SDVV010009512.1:0-16671 GCA_016164225.1 Gammarus roeselii | reverse complement strand
TCCCTGTGGGATTGAACAAACTTCAATGGAATCCCATTCAAGAAGTACTGAGCCAGCGGATTCTCATCAGTCCACTCGGCAAACCCACGAGCAAACCTCAACACCACACACTTGTCCGAGTTCAGCCTCAAGTTCCAAGACAAGGCAACCGCGCCAACTGTATCCAAATCCGACTGCAGACTTGACACACCAGCAACTGCAGACTCCTTCACCCTCTTGTACCGAAGGTACAGCTTGTAGTCGTCAGCAAATGCCTTAAAAGAACATAGCACTCCATTTGTAATGTGATTAATATAGATCAGAAATAGCACAGGGCCCAGCACAGAACCCTGCGGCACACCACTAACCACCTCTCTCGACTCACTACAACACCCACCAACAGCAACCCTCAGAGAGCGACCAGCCAAAAACGAACTAATCCAGCCAAGCAAAACTGATGAAGGAATGGTTGTTGATAAGGTGTTTCTGGATTTTTCTAAAGTGTTCGATGTGGTCAGTCACTCGGTTTTGTTGACAAACTGAGATGTTTGGGTATTCCGGATGGACTGTTGGATTGGATTCGTAATTTTCTGAAAGGGAGATGAATGTGTGCTTCTGTGGGGGAAGTTGTCAGTGACTTCCGGGAGGTGACAAGTGGTGTGTCCCAGGGTTCTGTGCTGGGTCTGCTCTTGTTCCTGCTATATGTCAATCATGTTGCAGCAGGTGTGGCTTGTGAGTGGAAGGCCTTTGCTGACAACTTCAAACTTTATTTGAGTTTCCCCCGCGATGTACAAGCAGTTCGGCTGGGTGTGTCTTCCTTGCAGAGGGATCTGAATTTGGTGCAGTGTGTCGTTGTCATGGAATCTCTCGTTGAACATTGACTAGTGTGTCTTTATGCGTTTTTACAGGGGCCGTCTTGAATTGGAGCAGATTGATGATGGAACTGTTTATTATTTGAATGGTGTGGTACTTGAGCTTGTCAATTCCTTTGGAGACTTAGAAGTGCTTGTTGACTCAAGGCTGAGGTTCCATCTCCACGTGAGGAGTGTTGTAAGAAAGGCTTCCACTCTGGCGACTAGTCTGCTCTGCTCCACTGTCAATAAGAGTTCTGTTTTCATGTTCTCTTAGTTTATTACTCAAATAAAACCCATCTTGGACTACTGCTCATGTGTGTGGAATGTGGGATATTTGGGGGATCTGAGACTGTTGGAGTCTGTGCAGAGGAGGTGGACCAGGGAGATTGATGGGCTGGGTGGAGTGGATTATGGTGAGCAGCTCAAAGCAATGCAGTTGTTTTCTGTGAGGGGGAGGTTGTTGCATTCTGATCTTGTGAAGTGTTGGAAGATTTTTCATTGTTCTCTTGATTCAGGTTTGTCTGCTCTGTTAGAGAGAGCTCCAGATGTTGGCACATGTGTGCATACTTTGAAGCTGGTGGTTCCTCACTGCAGACGGACTGTAAAGGCAGATTCTTTTATTCCCGCTGTGTGCAGATTTGGAACCGGCTGATTGCTGATGTGGGGCAGTGTGATTCACTTTGCGACTTCAAGAGGGCCCTGGTGGAGGAATTGGGGACAGTATTGTATGAGTTTTGCTAGACTCAATTTGATGTGATATTGTGACTTTGTTTGTGTTGCTGACAGTAGTGTGCAGTTGTTGACTGTCTTCATTGTTTTGTTTTCTTTGGACCTATTGAGCGCATTCCGACCAGCGTCCTGCTGCAGTGCTTGTACCGTGCTGTTCATTTTGATAGCTGGCGCGCTGAGGTGTACTACCTCCCATGCCTGTTTGCTCTGTTGGTGCGGCTGTGGGGGGCTGCAAGGGTGAGTACAGGACTAAGATTGTGGAACATCACACTGTAGTAGCGGAGCCATCAGGTGGAGGTGAGACTGATTAGAACAGCAACCAACACTCAGAGTGCCTGGCATTATAATCTCATATTTAGATGCGTCTGATTTAGCCTTTCAGCGTTAATTTGTTTTGTATGACAATTATTGCTATATATACTAGTATACGTTCATACTTAGATACGTGTAATAATTACTTGGTTCTTATGTCCCGTGTTTTGTATCTCCCTACATGGTGGGCGCTTTTGCTTTTTTGCTTGCTGCTTTATTTGCTGCGTTTTTTGCTTTATTTTCTGCATTTTTGGCTTTACACATACAACACTTCTTTTTGCTGTTCATTTACACTTTTGTTCCGTTGTGTCCGTTTATATTTCAATCATGTTTAGTGCTCTATCGGGAGTTTAACTGTTGACATGTTACTCTGTTTTAATTCAAGATAATATTATAAAACAACTCTTTTAATCATTTGTACCTTGCATTTTTACCTGATAATAAGAAACCTAAACTAAAGTATACAACAGTTGTGTAATTGGCCATGCTAGATTTTTGAAAGACATTTGATGTTGTATCCCATCTCATTTTGCTTCTAAAGTTGCAGGCCCTTGGAGTTTCTGAGCTTGTGTCAAGATGGATTGCTAGTTTTCTCAATTCTTGAATTATGTGTTGGCATCAATGTAATCAATAGTGAGCTGAAGGATGTTCTGAGTGGGACTCCTCAGGACTCAGTCATTGCTCCAATCCACTTTCTCATATATATTATATTATTTGGCAGATGGCCTTGTGTCTAAGATTAATGCATTTACTGATGATTTTAAACTTTATTTATCTTTCCAGTGTCATGATGCTGTTGGTGGTGTGTTATTTGCTGAGGGATCTTGACAAAGTATCCCAGACTGCATCTTCATGGAATTTGTCATTGAACCCTAGCTAGTGTGTTGTTTTAAATTGTAGAAGGTGTTTTGCTAAATGGATTGCTCCTGGTTCAGAAGCTGTTTATGCTTTGGGGAGGTGGGAGACTCATTTGGGGTTTGTCCAAGTTCAACATGATTTGGGAGCTCATGTGGATGTTGGTCTTAAGTTACATGGGCATTGCAGAGATGTTGTGTCACTAGCTGCTGGACTTAGTACTGATTTGCTTAGGTCGACAGCGAACAGAAGTCCTGATTTTGTGGTCACACTCATAGTGATGCATGTCAGGCCCATGTTTGACTATCTACTGTTCTTGTTTGTAATCTTGGTTATGTCCAGAATGTGAATATACTCAAATTTTTTTGGAGGATGTGTACCAAACAGGTGCTAGTCTGTGTTAGATGTCTTACCATGACAGGCTTATGGGTCTAAATTTGTTCTGTATAAGGGGCAGGTTATTGAGAAATGACCTCCTAAAGTATTGGAAAATTCTGTGTTGTGCCAGGAGGGTTTTGATGTGTCCATTCTGTTCCAAAGATTGCTGGTTGGTAGAACACAGGGACGGACATCTGCACAAACTCTTGGTGCCCTGCTGTTCTGTGGATATGATGAAGAGGTTTACTAGTGTTTGGCGCATTAGGAGATCAAATGAGCTGCCGTCTGCTGCTGTCAAATTGTCTTCCATTCTGTTTACAAAGAAAGATTGGCAAAAAAAATTGGGAATAGGTTGTTTAAGTGCTAGGTGCTTGTTGTGTTTCCAGTTTTGTTGGTGGTTTTGTGGTGTGATGTCATGTTGCTTGTTTTTGATTGTGTTTTTTGCTTTCTTAGTATTTTGTGAGTTTGTGGTTGTTCATATTGTTTCTCAACTGAGTGGTTTGGGTGTATTTTCTTGAAGCCAATGGTGTGCATGCCTTCTGGTATTTTCCTCTTTGTTGCTCTGTGGTGAGTCTTATGGGTGCTAGCGCGCATGGCTGTGCTGGCCTCTTGGCTTGGTCATCAGATGATTGGGTATGCTAAGCCCTTGGGGGGGCTACACAGGTAAGAAACTGAAGTAACAACCAATGTGTGGTTGGGTGTAGAAGAAAGTGTTACAAGTGCTAAAACAATTAGCTAGGTTAAAACGAGAGTGGTACAGATGAAAGCACTTTTGAAGAGATGTTGCAGGCAAGGTTGGAAGTAGTCAATGACAACTATAGAGAGAAAATAGCTGAAGCATGTGGTGAGGAGAGCACAAATGAATGTTTATGATAGATGGGGTTGGCAGTTGTGCAAGAAATATGAGAACAAAAAGATGTTCTGGATGGAGTTGAGGTGGGTTAGGAAGAAGGAGATGGGGAAGGTGGTTTTGAGAGATGTTAATGGGCAGTTGTTGTTGGAGAGTGGTGATGTACAGAAAGGGCTTACGGAGTATTATGAGAAGTTGAATGTTGATGTGAGCAAGGTCGACTTTGTTGCTGTAGGAGTTGGTGAACAGATGCTAAGTTTTTGAGCAAGAATTGTATTAGCAAAATCATGAATGAGGTGCATTTGTCAAAAAAAAAGAGATGAAAGCTGAGAAAGCTCATGCTTTGGATGGTGTTGCAATTAAGGGCCCAAACAAGGTTGAGCAATTATTTTGGGGCTACTAAATCTGTTCAGTGTAGAAGTGGGGCTGATTGAGTGGCCCAGTGCTTACATTGTTCATTTGCAGCCTCTTTTAGCAGTATCACAAACCACGGAGGAGCAACAGAGCTGAGAGAGGCCAGCATAGCCATGCATATATTGAGAAGAATTATCTTATCACAGGTTTAGGAACTGGATTTTGTGTGCACTATTGGCTATCATAGGATTGACAGGAAAAAATAATAAACTTCAACAGTACACAACAGAGAATAGGGTGGAGACCTTTTTTTTTTTAATTCATGCATACGATTTTTTTATATGATAGCCAATAGTGTGCACTAATTCCAGTTCCTATAGCTACCTGTGTTAACCTAGCTGTTCTCATTATTGGGCAGGCAAGCATGGCTGTGCTGGCCTCCCTTGACTCTGTTGCTCCTCACTGGTTTGTGGTGCTGCTGGAGGAGGCTGCAAAAGTAAAAGGCAACACACCCACACCACAAGCCAACACAAAATCAAGAAACAGGAACAGCCCACCATCCCGTTCAGACACATTGTCAGGAAAAAAATCTTGATTCTATCAGTTTGTTGTATGGGGTAGGTAAGTTGTATGGGCAAGTGCTAATCAAGAGGATTAGAGATTGCAGATGGTGTGATTGACAGAGAATAGTGTGGCTGTAGGAGTTGAAACTGTGTGCAGATAAAATATTTACAGTGAGACTAGTCTTTGAAAAGAACCTTGCAAAGGGGGAAGAAAGTGTTTTGACCTTCATGATTTTTTTAAAAGAACTTCAATATGGTCAACATGGAGGCATTGTAAAGGTGATGCATTTGTATGGAATGGGTAGAAACTTGATTAGAGAAATCCTGAATTTCTATGTTGGCTGCAGAGCATGTGTCAGAGAAGCAAGTGAGGCAAATACTTGGTGAATGGGAAGTATGTGAACTTCTCCTTCACTGGTGTGGTTGTATGCTATAAGTTCACCTTTGTATCTCACCTTTGCAGCCCCCCACAGCCCTGACAGCCCCACCAACAGGGCAACGCAAGCATGGGAGGTAGTATGCTTTGGCGCGCCAGCAATCAAAAAGAACAACACAGGCACGAAAACTGCAGCAGGACACTGGTCGGAATGGGCTTAATAGGTCAAGGAAAAACAACACTGAAGTTGGTCAACAACTGCACACAACTGTCAGAAACACAATCAAAAACTCAAAATCAAATTTCCATTGGGTCTAGCAAAACTTGTACTACACCTACCCAAAATCCTCAGCCAAGGCCCTCCCGAAGCCATAAAGGGACTCGCACTAAACCACATCAGCGGGCTGTTGGCTCCAAACCTGCACACAGCAAGAATAAAAGAATCTGCGTTTATTGTCCATCTGACAGCAAGGAACCACCAGCTTCAAATAATGCCCATCTGGAGCTCTCTCAATCTGAGCAGACAAACCTGAATCCACCGAACAATCTAAAATCTTCCAACACTTCAAGATCCAAACGCAACAACCTCCCCCCTAAAGCTCTGAGCCGCTCCCCATATTCCACACCACCCAGCCCATCATTCTTTCTGGTCCACAGTCTCTGCACAGACTACAACAGTCTCAGATCCTCCAAATAAACCCACATATCACACATGTGAGCAGTATTCCGAGATGGGACTTATATGAGTAACAAAAAAGGGCACCATGAAAACAACTTCTATTGACAGTAGAGTAGAGCAGACTGGTTGCAAGTGAAGAAGTTTTTCTTACAACACTCCTCACATGGAGATATAACTGCATCCTTGAGTCAACAACTGCATCCTCCAAGCTGTCGCAGTGAAGATATGTATCTCAAGACCTATTACAGTGGTATCTTTCTTCTTGCCACGAAACCACGACCTCACGGAGGCACTAATGACCGATCTGCTTAGCCAACTGTATCATCCCGTACTCCTCCTTGGAGACTTCAACAGCTACCACAAAGTGTGGGGATGCGTGAGAACAGACCCCAGAGGATTGATAATGGCTAATACCATAGACACTCACAACATGGTTCTTCTCAACGATGGACAACCCACACGGATCACCCTCAAAAGTGAAACCGCCATCGATTCATCAATCTGTTTCCCCACTATAGCTCCTCAACTCGTTTGTGGAGTCCTGCTTTCAACACATGACAGTGATCACAACCCAGTGATCATATTGCTCCTTACTAACCGACCAAACAATCCCTACGCACAGGAACTTCGATTCAACTACCGGAAAGCCAGCTGGGAGGAATACTCAACACGTGTCGCATGAGACGATGTGGAGTATGCATGCTGCCGCATGCATTCTCCAATATTTACCCTCACTTTTTTCCCAAAACCTTGGTGGTGCCCGGAGGTACGAGAAGCAATGGACCAGCGTGACAGGATGTACGAGGCTTCTGCCGCGCACGTTCCCCCAGGAACCGAGTAGCATGGAAAGGAAAACTGCCGTGTTCCGCAAACTTAGCGTGGAGAAGAAGCGAGAAAGCTGGATCCAATTATTTAATACAATCAATCAAAACACCCCTCTTTCCCAAGTATGGGGAAAAATCAGATGTATCCAAGGTCGCCCCAAGCAACCTATCCAGATACTGTCGGACGGAGACACTGTCTATTCTTCATACGCAGAAATCGCGGACAAACTAGCGCATACTTTCAGCCGAATATCGCAAGCAACAAATTATACGGCTTCTTTCCAACGGCAAAAGATTTTAAAAGAAAGTAAGCACATCGACTTCACCTCCGCAAATGAAAAATTCTACAACAAACCTTTCTCTCTCCATGAACTACAATATGCCATCTCCCTCCATGAACTACAATATGCTATCGACACTCGTGAAACCTCACCCCGGCCGGACCGAGTTCACATCAATATGATCAAACACCTTCCTGACAAAGCTCTTCAGCACCTACTAAATGTGTTCAATACGTTTTATTCCAATTCATTCTTTCCCAATCAAAGGCGGGAACCCGTAATTATCCCGATACCCAAAACCGAAAAATGTCACAGCGACCCACATAACTATCGTCCCATTGCCCTAACTAGCGTCCTATGTAAGACCATGGAAATAATGATAAACTCACGCCTAGTCGACTACCTTGAAATGCATGCAGGTCTTGATAACATCCAGTGCGGTGGCCGTAAGCTCCACTATGGCAGCGTTGACAATGGTTTACTCGATTTTAATATAATTCATTGAATTATTTCTAACTATTACCGTACCATTTTTGATGATACAATCAGTGCCTTGAAAGCTAACATTTTACTTGTCTTCTATAACAGATGTATATTCATCCAACTTGTGTAGTCCAGCATTGTATTATTTCTGATTGTCAATCATTTTATCATTTCCTAGCGGTCTGGAAGTGTGTATTTGTATATTCAATTGTTTAGCGTGTATTTTAGGTATGATTTTTTTTTTTAACTTATGTCGCCCATTCACCCCTTCATTATTAATGCAATGGTTTTGACCCATCCTTACAAAATGTTAGTGCTTTTCGATTTTCCCAACCTTATATTGTATTCATATTTTCTGTATAATTCATGTTATCCATCCATATTTTTGTCATCGTACAATAATGTAGACTACTCATTACAATATGTTAGCACATTTTGATGTCCCAACCCCATGATCTTGGGACTTTAACCACATGCATGTGTAATTTGCCACCATATGTACTTGTTATTTTCCACACCCATGTATTTCATTGTTTATCAGCCCCCAAGTATTTTTATTTCTCAACCCAGCGTGTAACTGGTTTTTCCAACGCTATGTAGTCCGAATTATTTTGTCAAAATAGACATTTCTGTATGTGCACAGATGAGACTATTGTTAATAATATTTTTGCTCTATGTAATCCAAACCGGCAGCCCTTAGAGATGAGCGGTGACGAATTCTAATTGAACTTTTGAGGAACAATAGGTAGCTCCCAGCTTTGACAGAGGCCAACTTCGACGAGAATATATTTTATTGAATCATATCTACCATTTACCGTACCATTTTTGAAGTTATAATCATTGTCACATAAGCTAATGTTGTGCTTCATCTTCTATACCATGCACATTTTTTTTGTTTAGATTTTTAAAACCATATATTTTGAATCATGTTTTGAAACATAAAGTAGCTACAAATCGGCCGCCGACAGATGTGCTGTCATGTTACTCTGCAAAAGGTCGACGGGACTTATCCAATCGGTAGCATCCCTGAAGTTCGGTGCCGACATGGGGATGGGACTGACTCTGTTCAGAGCAATAATACAATCACGCATGGACTACGAAGCTGTTGTCTACGGTTCTGCAGCCAAAACTACTCTAGACCATCGCAAACAATGCTTTGCGTATCACAACCGGCGCGTTCCGCTCCACCCCAATCGAATCCCTTAACGTGCTCGCTAACAAACTTCCACATCCGGCAAGACAAACATTCACTATAATATTATTTTAAGACTAGAAGTCTAATCAACCACCTTGCAACCAGCCACATCACCAACATATCCCATAAGCGCCTTTTTGCGGCTAAAAAGAGTATATGCCCACCATTTTCCCTACGTCTGTACAACCATCTGACCTTGCTAAACATCAATCGTAAAGCTATTAAGCCTTCATTTTCCTACCGAATCCTTCAAATTAACACACCAAAATGGATGATCAACCCACCACTGGTTAACCTAGACCTGCAAATGTACCCTAAAGCAACTTCTCCAACCAACGCGTACTGGCAGGAATTCCTTAGACTATTTGAGGGAGAATATTTAAAGCACCGCCACACATACACTGACGGCTCCAAAACCAGGGACGGAGTGGGAACTGCTGCTGTGTGTGGGGACATCCCATTCTCGGCCACGGTCCCACAAGAGGCCTCCGTGTTCTCTGCAGAGCTCCGCGCACTCAAACTAGCCATCTCTATTGCAAAAACACATCGCTTCCCCAAATACGTTGTATTCTTAGACAGTTTGAGTGTCCCCACCCAGCTTAGAACACTGCACTACAAACATCTAGTTCTACGTGAAATGCAGCACGATCTCTTTGTGATGACCGAGACGGGTCAGGCAGTGGAATTCTGTTGGATCCCAGGGCACGCGGGAATAAGAGGAAACGAACTTGCGGACTCGCTTGCTAAACTGGCATCTACTCACCAAAAACAATTTTTGCAATACATTACCGGGACTGGTTCCCTATCATCAATGCCCATATAACATCCCAATGGGATGAAATGTGGCAACAGAGGAGACAAAAAATGCTTACAGTCACACCCTCAGTTGGAATATGGGAAACATAGTTCACCAACAGAAAAGACTAAGTGTTCATTAACCGCTTGTGTGCGGGACATGTGGATAACTCGAACCACCTGAGGGATGTCGACATAGGACCAAACGCGTCTCCTTGCTCTTGTTGTCACCAAGTGGCTATCAGTGTGAAACACTTACTGATGGATTGCAACGCACTCGCGGCAGCCCGACGAGCGTTCCTAAATCCCCCGTGCAACCTACAAAGCCTACTCAGGGACCCAGCCTACCGTTAAAAGCTTATCTCTTTTAGAAAACACGCCGGACTATACAAAGCTGTCTAAACTCTGAACACCTGTGCAAGTGAGGTGGTCTCTCCACCCCATTACGCACAGAAATAACAATATATTTTACAAAGATATGGGTTGACTCTTTACTTTCTTGCACCGGAATATGCCACAATTGAAATATGTATTGACTTCATCTTGACATGACTAATATTTTTGCATGCAAGGCCATGCAAGGCCATGCAAACTTACCTGAATCAATGACGGTCGCGCCCTACGGGGGAGCCTATTGTGTCTCACGTTGAGGCTCCGGTGGAAATGAAGCTCAAATCAAATCAAATCCTCAAACGACCACCATAGTCCATGCCAGAAAGTCCATCAATGTTTTTAGTCCATCTCCTCCGGACCGACTCCAGCAGCCTGCAGTCACCACAATATCTGGTGTTACAAACACCCGATGCATACTCAATAAGAGGACGATTATGCTAAACATATAGAGACAGCATAAATTCAGGTGACCTGGAAACAGTTGATCTCAACAAACAGTTGGCTAATCCACCAGCCTTTGCAGCCACCACATAAATATGATGGTGGAATTTCAGGCTAGTATCTACATTGACATCCAAGTTTTTGTGTTCAGAGACAAACTTTAATGCGCTGCCTAGCAGGATGTACTGGTTAGCTGGAACCAATGCATCAAAATCAATACAACCTCTATAAAAATGCAGCCAGCACACTTGTCTGGATTCAGTGCAGCACAGCACACTTGTCCGGATTCAATTGTATTCAACCCACTTTGCAGTAGCCGGACACGGACACCCAGAGCGGCAGACTCTGTGTCCTTGCGCGAGTATCTGAAGTACAACTTGTAATCATCAGCAAAGGCTTTGAACTTGTATGAAAGACCACTAGAGATATGATTAATATAGATCAGGAACAGGAGCAGCCCAGGGACAGAGCCCTGGGGCACACCACTTGTCACAGCAACTGGGCTGCTTGTGCCTCCACTCACACAAACACTCGTCACTCTGCCAGAGAGGAACACGAGAGATCCAGGCTAGCAAAGAATTACAAACGCCTAAGGATTCTAATTTAGACAGGAGCACAGCATAACTCACCACATCAAATGCCTTTAAGAAGTCCAGCATTATGACATCCACAATATATCCCTTGTCAATCTTATTTCCAACATCATCATAGGTCAGCAGCAATTGGTCCTCAGTGATATGGCCTTTCCAAAAACCATACTGGTGAGGTGACAAAATATTATTGCTTTCAAGATACTCAGCCAACCAGGATACAACCATTCTTTCCATTGATTTACAGCAAATCAATGTCAAGCTCACAGGTCTGTAATTCAGAGGATCAGGGTGGGACTTGGCCTTGAATATTGGCACCACCAGCAATCAGCTGCAGACTTCAGGGACTATTCCTGTCTTTAATGACTTCTGGGAAATTAAATAGGAAGGGAGAGTTCAACAGTACAGCTCCTTAAAGGTGCTAATAGTTTACCTACAACTAGTGCATTAATTAGATCATATTGTACTTGAATGTACCCTTTACTTCACCTTTTTCAACACGCTGTTATTGTGCAGGGCATGTCCAGCTCCATCACTCACAGTCCAGTGATTAAAGTACAGCAGTGGCTTGGGGTACCAGAATGGGAAGCACTGCACACATTCACTGCACACAGCTTTGGTGCTTTACTGGGTGGATTGCTTGGTGAGTATTAAATAATGGGTGTAAGAAATATTGACTATCCAAGTTGATGCTATCATGTGGCCTTAGCCCTATAGCTAGTGGTTGATAGCTAATTTTTGAGCCATTACCTTGGTTTAACTCACAAGTGATTTTATATAGCTAGTAGCTAAACTATTATGACTAAGCTGAGTAGTAATTCCAGAAATTGGCTTATTAAGAATATCTTCCAGACGTCAATCAGCAAACTTTTAAAAAATTGATGCAAACTTCTGAAAGATTGCTTCAATAAGTAATTGGATTTAATGAAAAACTTGCAGTTTTCAGAATTTGGGCATACCATATATTTATTGATCCATCTCAATGACAAAGGCTTACTCCATTCAGACTCCAACTTGCTGCTATCTCTGAATATCTTGAATATACTGTTGCTATTAATTGAACCCTGATAATTGAACAATTCTTTGCAGGATTGCTTGAAGTACAAGTATTCTTGCTAATATTAGGATTTCTCAGAAGTTTCATTGGTTCAAACATTTCATTGAACCATGTCCTGTGTCATCAACAGAAGATGGTGGTTCAAACATTTCATTGAACCATGTCCAGCACCATCAACAGAAGATGGGTTGCAATATGATTGCAGAGCTCTGATTGCAGAGCTCTGATTGAAGCATTATCAATTTATGCTTGAAGGTGTTGTAATTTAGTTTTGATGCAATAACGTCTGAGCAAAAATTTAGAGCTATTTCTTCCAGCTCAGCAATTCACATAGTTGTTTGAGCCTGGTGTTTCATAACAAGGTGGAAATGTAACCATGTTCCAAACCCCTTATATATCAATTTGAAGGTAAGTATTGATGCACAGTAGCTTGCTTGCTCAAAAAAAATCATCAATAATTGAAATAACTTTGTTTTCATCTTATATTTTCACAGGAGCCAAGCTGTTTGATGTGTACAACAGGCAATTTCTTGTGTTTTTGGCCCTGGTGTGGGTGAGCGTCAGTGTAGCAGTGCTCCCTTTCACTCTTCCTATCAATCTCTGGTGGATGAGAGCCACACTGGTTGCTGTTAGTGCTGGCATTGCTTTCCTTTTCACTGGTAAGTCTTTGCTAAAAACTTGTCAACTTTCTGTGATTGGGATATAAAATACCTTGTAATCTAAACCTATTGCTACTTTTGAAAACAGTAGTAACATGCCTGTGTTGTGCATCCTTTTAGTTTGTCACACTCCAATCACTATAAGTAAGGCATAAATGATGAGGGCCAAGATTGATTCTGAAAAGGCATCCCAAAATATTATTTGAAGTAGTGTTGACCAGGGTCACTACTTATGATCAATTACCAGAGGGGACTCCCTAGCACCCCTTTTTGGGTGACAAAATGTGGGGAATATCACATTTTTCCCTACAACAAAGTGTCTACAAGGTCATAAAAAAACATAAAAAATAATAAAATCACAAAGGTCATAAAAAAAGGCAAAAAAGTATCAACATCAAGGAGAAGGTAATAAAATATAGATTTTCTTCCCCTTTGCTATGCCTGCTACAACAGTTCAACAGTAATAAATATGGCTGCTGTTACTAGGGAGTTCTATAGCTTTAATGCTTTTGGAGCTATTAATTTCAATAGATATTTGGTGGAGGCATTTTTTGGGGGACTAGACCCCACTTGCAAATAATATAAATATTAAAATACATTTAAATGTTAATTAAACTACATTTTCATAGGTCATAAAAAAAATCATAAATTATGCTCAAGAAAAGTCAGGAAGTCATAAATTCTGATTTTAAGATCCTTGTAGACACCTTGTACAACATGTTGCACACAATTTTTTGCAAAATCAAAATTTGATTCTGTGGCTAGGGTTTTCAATCTAATGTCAAATTTTGTGGTCAATACAACAAATGTTTTGATTTGTTCAGGAAGAAGGACTTTTGAAATAACTAATGTGTGTACACATGTAAATATACAAATGCAGGGAGTAACCCTGGTGAAAAAAGCTGGGTGTGCCTCCCCCACGCATTTTGTTACTGAATATTTTGTTTTTTCTTGATTGAAACGTGATTAAATGTTATTATTTACTTGTATAATGTCATTAAGAAGTGTAGGACCAGAAAAAAAGAAACTATGCCTAGTTTTACAAAGCTGTAGTTTATTTCATATTACCCGATGTTGATACAGCAAGGTTTATATAAGCTGATAATACTGTAGTTAATAAGATATTTGTCTTACATCGCATGCCTTTGTGCTATTATATTAGGGCAGAGATCATCTCTGCCTTAAAAGAATAGCAAAAAATATCAGTTTAGGAAATGGAATTATGATCAATAAAAAAATGAAGATTTCATCTCAAACGCTTATTCAAGGTTTGTTTACATTTCCAAATTCCAAATGGGATAGCAGTGCTGTGGGATATGCTAATGGCACCTAAATTGCTAGTAGCTACAGAAAGAATTTCCACAGACAAAATGTAACCGTGATTACTATTGTGATTAAAATGATACACATCATTTATGAATACTGACGAAATATTTGACTAAACATAGCAGGCCTAATTAATATTTTATGATTTATTTTAATTTAGTTGAATGCAGAAAATGAAATTGAATCTCAACTTGCTAGCAGTGTGTCACATTTTTCCATTTATCCAAGGCTTGGTGATTGATCATAGAATGAAGCCTACTCCTCATTTTAATAGATACAAGAACATGCTGGAACTACTGAATATTTTATTTTGAATTTGTTTCTACTACAAATTTGGGATTGAAAAAATGCTGGTAAAACAAGATAAGCACTTCACACTGAATTAAATTAATAATGTAAAGGTACAGTTAATGAAATTTAGGCCAAGATACGCCCTTCCAACTTGGAGAAAACATGGGATTAAACTGTGATTGTTGAATGTTTACAGCAGGTTGGGGGAATTCCTTCTGTAACATGTTGGTATCCTAGCTTTGCGAGCTACCTGCCAGATGCGCCCCCTCCCCCCCCCTTTTGCTGTGGTGCTGGAGTGGTGGGTTGTGGTGTGTTGGAGGGATATGTGTGTGTTTTTGTGTGCCTGTCTAGATGTGTTGCGTCTTCATGGGCTTCTTTGTTGTACAGTGTGCTGTTCTATATTTTATTTATTTATTTTTTGTCATTCATACGGATGGTTCATGTGATAGCCAATGGTGCGCACTAATTCCATTTCCTATAAGTGTGTGAACATAGCTGTTCTCAATATCAAACTGGCGCGCTTGGCTGTGCTGGCCTCCCACAGCCCTGCTGCTCCTCACTTGCTTGCAGCACTGCTGGAGGGGGCTGCAAAGGTAAGAAGGCAAGTGAGGCCCTCTAGTTCACTTGACCTCCTCCACTCGTACGGTCATGCCTGCACACTCCAGATGCCATTTTATGTCCTCTGAAGGATGATGTATATTATTATGATTGATTTCCCTCAACCACTACAAAGTTAGACTTTTAATAAGCTGCACACAAAACTACAAATTATATAGAAATAATTCCACAAATTGTATAAATATATGTGGTAAATCATAAATTGTAATATTGACAACCAGAATTTTGCATAAGGAAGAGTATCTGGGCCTTGCTGAATATTACACATATGATGACAAATTAGGTTTGAAAAAATGAAACAACTATTGCTATGGACAGATAGCTATCTACAAGGCTAGACATCAGCATCAAGTAGCAGACATGAATGAACAACAGATTAATTAAGAGGAATGATGCATAGATACTAAAGTAGAATAGCTAAAACAATACAAAAGCACATTAAAGACTGTCAAGACAATTCAATGGGACTTGGCCCTATCATCAACATTCAAGTTTCAACATGTGATGGGACCAATACCATAAACCAGGACAATTGAATGGAACTTGGCCATATCATCGACATTCGAGTACCAAAGGGTGTTGGAACCTATACCACAAACCAGGATGTTGCCCAAGGCATGCAGCAAGAAGCTGGTTCCAAAGACAAATGATGTGGTGTAGCTTGAATGCAAGATCCTTTGCTGCAGATCCACTTCACTGAAAGAGTTCTACCTACTGCTAATTCCCCTTTTGCTTCCGAGTAAATCAGAGCCACTAGAAGCAAAATATTTCGAGTTCCAATTTATAGTCAATTTAGAAATCTATTTTGATATGTGCTGAAATACACAAATCAGTTGGTAAATTCAAAGGATATGTACAGATACTAGCACTGCTGAATTCACCAGGAGGGGGGGGTGTCTGACGGCAAGACGCATCTCACACGCCACTCATACACGGCGAACTTAGTCCTTTCGCGCTAATGAGTCCGGCCGAAAGACCCCGCAACACACACTCTGGATCTTGAGTATGGTTCGAGGTCAGTGTCGGTAGCAGAGCCCAACAGTGTGACTGGTTTACCCTGCCGCATCACGATGACCCTACCCGCGACCATCCAGTTTCTCAACGAGATGCCGAGGGCGGGAATGCACATCAGGGCAGCATCAAAAATCTTCCATCCACAATCATTCACCACTCACGCATATTCATTGCAGGTTCTCTGGCTACCTTCACTCTCGAGTCTCTCCTTCCTAATGCCTGCTACACACCATCCATCCACACTTTGGTCTACCTCTAGGCCTATATTGTTAGCTGTTAGTGAGACGTGGTTGTTGCCTTCTGTTTCATCGTCCTTCATCGACATTGCTGACTACAGTTCCGTCAGGGAGACACGGATGGCACAGCTCGGAAACATGGATCGCTGCTGTACCTGCATAAGGACATCATTTTTGGTGTTTGAGGTGCCCATTCCTAATGTGGTGGTTGTGCACCTAGTTGATTTTGACTTGTGGATTATGGCTGTTTATCGACCTCCTTCTTATACAATTTTAGAGAATACCAGCTTGATGGACTTTTTGATGAACTTTTGCCCTGGCAAGGAGATGATCATTGCAGGTGATTTTAATTTACCAACAATTGACTGGTCCTTGGACCTTATTGGTGGCTACATCCGGCCAATTGACATGCAATTTTTAGACTGTTTCTCATCTCTTGGACTTTTGCAGTGGGTAAGAGAGCCTACTTTTTTACTCTCTGACAATATACTGGATCTTCTTCTTACATCTGAGGATGATCGTGTTGGTGAGGTGTTTGT
>SDVV010009511.1:0-16672 GCA_016164225.1 Gammarus roeselii | reverse complement strand
GTGGAGGCATGAATTCCTGACTCAACAATTTAACTCACAAAACATTCACATATACAAAAATACATGCAATGACTCAGTAAATCAAGGGAGGCCACGCGCCAGTCGTTCCTAAACGATAATTCCTGACTCAGATCAGACGCGCATTTGATATGAAGGGTAAACCGTTATGTTTTTCCTAGGAATAACAAGCATGAAGCCCTTACTGGTGAGTTCGTTCTGACGTACGTGCAGACAACTAATCCAGGTGTGTCTGAGTCCCCACGGAGTCCGCATACTAACACACGAAAAAGACTAGAATATCCTAATGTCGAGGAAGTCACGTTAGAGGTGAACTAGGCATTATGAAATTCAAAAGCAGCTAGCCCCAATTTACTTGAGCAGGCAAAACACACCGCATCACAAAACTCCAACAAACGCTCATATGTCAACTAAACACAATTCATCAATGGCTTAAGTGGGATGATGGCCCCTCGATCAGACTTGTAATGCAGTTTGAGGTAGAAATTATATAAGCACCGATCATCATCGAATTCAAATTGAACTTCCGTGGAACGCAAAGTAGCAACCCGTTTTGGCAGAGGCCAACTTGACGAGAATATAATTTATTAAACCATTTCTACCATTTACCGTACATTTTTGAAGATACCATCATTGTCACATAACCTAATATTGTGCTTCATCTTCTATAACAGAAGTATACTAATTCGATTTATGTACTACAGTATCGAATTATTCGGATTGTCAATAATTTAATCATTTCCTAGCGGTAATAAAGCGTGTATAGTCAGTACTATGTATATATATTTTATGAATAACTTTTGTCGTCTATTCACCACTCCATTATTCATACAATGTTTGACACCCATCTTTACGAGATTATAGCCCATTCCAATTTTCCAACCCTATGTTCTGAGGCTCTTTTTTAGCCCCATGTGTTGGCGGTTTTCCCAACCCCATGTATTTCGTGATAGCCCCATCCCATGTATTTCGTGCCAGGTATTCCGGATTCTTACCTCAAATAAGACGTTGGCGGGTGATCATTGATTATAATATTATAATTTATAATCTGTAGCATAAAATCTGAACCGACGACGAATTTTTTTTTATGGAATTTTCGTTTACATAAATTCAAATGGTGTTTACGGCAATAAAGTTCGTTTACATTAATTCAAATAGTGTTTATGGCAATAAAGCCGCGCAAATAAGCAATCATGCCTCAAAAATGGTGTTTTAACCCAATTTTGGTTTCCAGGCACAGTGCAAAATCTGTGCAGGTCGAAAACGACAGAATCTCGGTGGACTACTCCAGGCATGAGCGCAAGACTGCGTGGTGTAGAAAAAGAAAAGGACATCGAGGACGTCGAGAACCCCGCGGTCAACAGCAACGAAAAAACAAAGGGACTGGCATCGTGGACGATGTCACTATAAGAAGGGGAGGTGTTATAACACTCCGTTTTTACGCTTATAATATGTAGCCAAAGTGTGGGTTTCTCACGATGCGAACGGCTGAATTAGGCCTCGCCTCCCCCAATTTTCGCTTCCTTCAGCAAACAGATGTGTGCCCTCGGACTTGGTCACTCGTCTATAATGGGAGGTCATTTGATGTGCCTGTCGTGTTGAAAGGAGATCAGCTGTTTTGGTGATCGATATAGGGGTAGCAGCAGCAGCTGACTATGTATCTATTCTCTATGGACTTCATAGCCCTGTATGTACTACCAAAATGTAGGAGGAGTCTAGGATTTTCTAGTGGGCCAATCAGATATTAAAAATGTGGGGTTACGCCCCTTCGAGGGTGCAATACGGTAAAGCTACTCCCTGATTGGACAATTCCCTTCAACACGTTTTACGGTAGCGCCTGTCGCTTCGTCGCGAAAACAACAGGCACCTGTCGTGAGACGAGCAGTGTAGAGTTTGGCACTGGAGGGTCAACTTCTCATTCACAACGCACCGTCTTTTTGTCTATTCTAATCGCCTACAATTATTTACCTCCGCGTTTGTGCAATTGTTGACTTATTCAGATATCATAACAGCTACACAATATCAATCATGTACCTTAACTTGTAGCTGCTCTTATTGTAGTGTCACCAACCGATATCATTGATTTGTCAAGTTCCCTGCTCTATTATTATTGCTACCTTATTTAAAATAATATGATAAAAACATTTTTGTCTTCCTTACAACCTTGCTTCACCTTTCAACGTATTTATAGTCCCCTTTATACGAAATTCGTAACAGTGTGAAGCCGGTGCAGTGTTGTGTGGAAGGCCCGGACCATTTTTATCTGTGTTTAATTAGGTTGTTTCTATCAAAACTGTGTACATGAGTTTCTAAATATTAATTATAAGCCAGAGGGAAGTGTCCTTGCCCATGCAGTCAATTCAATAATAAACCTATTTGTCTTTCCTGTCTCCTGCTATTTGCCTTGACCCTCCTCCGCTATCACTATTCCTATCTCCTTCAATCATCTTAAATCTGCGTTTCTTTACATACTGGCTAATTATTTCCGGACCCATCATATACTGGCTTATTAGTTCCGGACCCATCATATACTGGCTAATTAGTTCCAGACCCATCATATACTGGCTTATTAGTTCCGGACCCACCATATACTGGCTAATTAGTTCCGGACCCATCATATACTGGCTAATTAGTTCCGGACCCATCATATACTGGCTAATTAGCTTCGGACCCATCCTATCCTAGCTAATTTCTTCAGGAGTGTTTGTTTTTCATCCATACAAGTTGTTTAATTTCCTGCTCATAAATGTGTATCAAATGAATCAACTTCAATACTGTTTAGTGCGTAGAAAGTTATCTTGCTTTTTAACTCGATCTTATTCTCAAATATATATTTTCTATACTCGGATTGTACCTGCATTTATCAATAGCAATACTCGAATGATCTAATACCTGTATCCATCAATAGCAATACTCGAATGATGTAATACCTGTATCCATCAATAGCAATACTCGAATGATCTAATACCTGTATCCATCAATAGCAATACTCGAATGATCTAATACCTGTATCCATCAATAGCAATACTCGAATGATCTAATACCTGTATCCATCAATAGCAATACTCGAATGATCTAATACCTGTATCCATCAATAGCAATACACGAATGATGTAATACCTGTATCCATCAATAGCAATACACGAATGATGTAATACCTGTATCCATCAATAGCAATACTCGAATGATGTAATACCTGTATCCATTAATCAAAGTCAATGTAAATAGTATTGGATTTTTTTTAACATCAAGTTATATGTTCAAAATATTTTGTCGGAAACTTACTCACAGAACACAGAGGAATACTGAACGAGTTTATCTAGATATTTTACTTCTATTATTTTTCCAGTGTTACTGGACAGTTTTTTAGCACATCTTCTGAGATTCATTTTGATCATAAAAAGTACATGCTCAAAAACATTTCGATCATGTGACGTGCTTGCTCATAACATTTTGATCATAGGAAGCACTTCTTCATAAACATTTTGATCATAGAAAGTATTTGCTCATAAACATTTCGATGATATGAAGTACTTGCTTGGATATATTTCGATCATAGGAAGTGCTTGCTCATAAGCACTTCGACCACTGGAAGGGCTTCTTTATAAACATTTGCCATTCTCACTATAAAATAATCAGACCTAATCATTTCTGCTCATGGAACACTCAATAATACAATTCTTGGCAAATGTTATAATTGCAAAGCTTTAAAGAAACTGTAAGAATTAAGACTCGAATTTCATGCCAATGTGTGCTTGTTAAGGATGTCGGGCGCAACAGCAACATTTGCAGGGCTGCCAGCAAATGTTCGACTACCTTCGAATAAATAAGTTATCAAAACCCACCAACCGTTTTCAAGTTCTTTAAATTAATAAGTGATCAAAGCCCGCCCACCGTCTTCAAGTTCTCTTAATTAATAAGTGATAAAAACCCACCCCCCATCGTCAAGTTTTTAAAATTAATTAGTTATCAAACCCACCCACCTTCTTCAAGTGCTTTTAATAAATTAGGGATCAAAACCCACCCACCTTTTTCAAGTTCTTTTAATAAATAAGGGATCAAAACCCACCCACCATCTTCAAATACTTTTAATTAATAAGTGATCAAACACAGCCACCGTCTACAAGTCCTTTTAATGATAAGTGATCAAAACACAGCCACCGTCTTCAAGTTCTTTGAATTAAAGAGTGATCAAAAGCCACCCACCGTCTTCAAGTTCTTTTATTTAATAAGTAATCAAAACTCACCCACAGTCTTAAGGTTCTTTTAATTAATAAGTGATCAAAACCCACCCGTCGGTCACCCACCAAAACCCACCAGTCGGTCAAGTAAAATAATTTTTAATCAGCAGAAGGGAGCTGCTATGATTGATTGCATTCAAGTAACTTTGCGTCGCTACCGCGCAACCGACTCGCATTCGAATTAGATTCGTTTAGAACAGTTCATAACAGTCTCCTTAAGTTTCGAATTAGATCCGTTTAGAATCGTCGATATCCGTCCCCGTAAGTTTATATGTATAAATACTGAGTGTGGGATGACTACGCCATCACTTGTTTGTTATCGCAAGTTTCTCATTTGAATTGGTCTCCTTAAATGTATCACCGTTTTACGCACATGCTACTTATCACCCCATTCATGCTTATCATCATCATCATCAAACTGTTCACTGTTTGAATTCAATATTGAAAAAATATACATTGCAAACAGTCTAGCTTCTCCGGAAAACAAACTAGTAGTGGTGCAGCTGAGTGTCGTTGAGGGCTTCCCTTCCCTCACCGCGGACTGCATTCCTCTCTCGCCTCAGCGAGAGTTCTACCCTTCACCGCAGGCGCCCTGCACAAGGACCAGCCTGTTACCTTTCATAGCTTCCTTGCAGTACCTCAACTCAATTTCAACTGCGCATGTTTCATGTATGTTACTTTATCAGTGTAAATACTAATACAACCTTATCAATATAACAAAACATAAATTCAGAGGTTTAGCACCAATTGCGTTAGAAAAAAACAAAATTAAAAACAAGAAATGCAATTGGCGTCCGACATCTGTCTATGTAAGGTAACTGTAAAATGATACTGTAAAGTAAACGTAAAACGATACAAGTATAACATAAATAATTCATACATTTTCATTTATCTCTTGTAAACAGCATGATAATTGGTTTTTAGGTAGGAAAATAAAATCATTGTAGCCTGAGTTTAGTTTAGTTTTTATCTCAAGTTAGACTCGCATAATCACCAGTAAAAACTCATCACTGTAGGTCATACATGAATCACCCCAAACAAACATCCGTAGGTCATTTTGAAATAAAAATCAGCTCATCCCGCATCTATTTAAACTTATTATTCACATATCTGCTTATTACAAGGATAAAGAATATAGCACTTTGTCTTTAAATTCACGGTTTGTAGCTACGCATCGAACAAGTCCAAGATGACTCCTGCTGCAAAACTAGAATGTGTAACTTGCCACCAACCGTACACTCCAGAACTAATGTATGATGATAGCTCTTCTAGGCAAACGCGTAATACGCCTCCAAACTGAGAGTGGAAAATCGCGAGCTGGAAATTTTGCCAACATGCCGAAGAGATTAAACAAATGAGAGCACAGTTGACTCCTGCTTCTGGTGGCCCACCCAACGCAGATGCATTTAAACCGATACAAGGCTGCTAGCTGTTGAATTAGAACTGGAGAGCGCGCAGAAACAATTTCGCAAACTCGAAGATATGATAAACAACAAAATAAAAGCATAAAAAAAATTGCTTAAACTACCCAGCATCAGGTAAATGAACTCCAAGTGCACTTAGACTCAGAATTGGCAAAGAAACTCACAGCTCTAGACCCAGAGACCAACGACCGTATCAAATCGATAAAAAAGTCAACATTGCTGAGACACTCTAGACAACTGTAGTAAACAGACGGCAGGCAGTTAGTGGCAAAGTATCACAGGTCGGGCGACAGTCTTGCCACATCCGAACTGATACAAGCAACCGTTTCGGTGTATTGCCCGGTGAAATGGACTGTCAAACACAGAAGAAATTATTGTGATCGGCAATTGCAATGTCACTTCCATCAAACTAAATCAGCGAAAAGAGAGACTCAACTAAAAGTTATCGGTAAACTAGGCTTGAAAATTGACGATATTGAAGGAATAATCAAAAAGGAAAACATACCTTCATCTAAACCGATCATACCACAAGTTGGGGCAAAAGACGTAGTGGTGCAGACGAGAGAAACATGGGTAAGATATAAAACCAAGCAAACAAACGTCAAATGATTGCACGCGAACATCCATGTCACTGGCATCCTGCCCCATCCAAACCAAGTAGATACAAATTGAGAGAGATTATATTTCTATGCAATCGCACAGCAACGTTCTGCAAAGCACAACAAAATCTCATTTTCGGACCATTGGGAAATGATGATTAACCTCAAAAACTATGAATTCGATAGAATCACCAACAAGGCACGCATAAACACGTCTGGGCTTGATACCCTCGAAAGCATCTTTCAGAATATCGGTGCTGGCCTCGTCACCGAAATTAAACAGAAAAATATTCACGACGTCCAACGCAAGACTACGCCATTACTGCCCAACGGAATGAGTCAATGGCCGCCGGCCGAGCAAGTAGCAATCACGAACCCTGCAGTAACGACAGAGGAACAGCGAAAAAATAGTTTCACTACTAACAAAAAAGTCCATCGAAGTAACACAGCAGCCCCCGACCTAACCAAAGAGTTTCTGGCAGGATTCAAAGCCAAAATACTCTCAAATGTTACTATGTAAACGCTAGAAGTCTCCGAGACAAAATCGACGAATTGGGAATATCGCAATTAACGATGAGATCGACATAAAAGCCATCACAGAATCATGGATGAAATCGAGCACCAGAAATTATCAGGGCGAAACACAGCTACCGCCTTCAAGTTCTTTTAATTATTAGGTGATCAAAATCCACTCACAGTCCTAAAGTTTTTTGAATTAATAAGTGATCAAAACCTACCCAACGTCTTCAAGTTCTTTTAATAAATAAGTGATCAAAACCCACCCATCGGCTCTAAGTTCTTTTAATTAATAAGTGATCGAAACACAGCCACCGTCTTCAAGTTCTTTTAATTAATAAGTGATAAAAACACAGTCATCGTTTAATTTTTTTTTACTAATAGGTGATCAAAACGGTCACGATTTTTCAGATCTTTCAATTAGTAAATAAGCATAGTTTTCACAGTTCTTCCAATTAACCAGTGTTCAAAATAGTCACAATTTCAAGTTCTTTCGATTAATGAATGATCAAAACCGCCAGAGTCATTCAGTTCTCCTAATTATTAAATGATCAAAACAGCCAAAGTTTTCCAGTTCTTTCGATTAACAAGTGATCAAAACCGCCACAGTTTCTAGTTCTTTCAATTAATAAGTGATCAAAACCGCCACAGTTTCCAGTTCTTTCAATTAATAAATAATCAAAACAGCTTCCGTTTTCTGGTTTCTTCAATAAACACGTGATTAAAACAACCACAATTTCCTAGCTTTTTCAATTAATAAGTAAGAGATCAAACAGCTAGAGTTTCCAGTTCTTTCAATTAATAGGTGATCAAAACAGCCAGAATTTTCAGTTGTATCATTTTTTTTTGCTAGCAGACGGTCAACTACAGTTACCCGTGGTAACTGAAAAATATCTGAAGACAAAAAACATCCGACGTTACGGTATCTTCAAAGGATTAGTTGCCAAGCGTCGCTATACGCGTTGCCATGGCAATCGTCTCCAAACAATGTTCGCTGTACAAACACCTAAGGAACAAAGGGAGTAATCAGAAGAGTGCGGGAAATTGGACGATTCAGCACGAAAGTAGTCTTATGTTTTGAAAATCATCACTGGGCTTTCACTTCGATGAGGCTTACATTAAAGATAAGCGATTGGTGAATTTCAATTGCAAATTCGGGTAAAATGGAGGGTTTTAATTACGGTTACTTTTTTTAATACTACGCATTATTGATTGAAATGGTTTAATTCGAATTAAATTTTTAATCGGAAATTAGTTATAAGTATTCATGCTTCCCGTATTCTATCGGATATAGTTTTACTTCTTACCAAATAAAGATATTTTCAATAAACAGTTACGTTACCATGACAGCTTCGTATAATCTACTCAGCGCGGGTCCGTCTAACGTTAATTGATAGCTGTTCAAGATATTGCTGGGAAGGCGAACATTTGCTTGCGACTGTAGATACACAGTCATATTATAGCCCCGTTCGGCTTTCTTATAAATTCAGTCCTTTAAATATGTTTCAATAACTTTCACACCAGCAGTTGTTTTCCACGGTCATTTTCGACGCACAGGTTCTCAGAAACGTTTCCACTCTTGCTCTCGTGCACATACGCGTTTTTCCGCTACCTCTCGTACGTATTTCCCGGGCCACTCTCACACACATTTTCCCGCTTACTCTCAAACCCGATTGCCTGCACACTATCGTACTCATACACACTCTGGATCTGTCGTCGGCGTTCACGTCCAGGGCATAAGCAACTACCACAGTATCCTGATCGCATAAAAATAATGGAAGCTTGTACGGCTGCGTCACAAACACACATGCACAAACACACACGAACACACCCAAGTTAGTAGTAGCTTCACACGCTCACAGACAGGAACGTACACAGACTGTCTGTTTGAGTGGGGGTTGATGAGGGGTAGGGAGGCCAGGAGACCAGGGGTGGTTTAGAGTGACGTGGCTCCGCACCACAAGACGTAAACAAACAGTACGGTAATGCACACATGTACACACGGACATAAAACTCGGGACACAGCAGATACACATTACATACACATTGCGTACACGCAGAGTCTTGACGTGCACGCAGCGTCATGCACACACTCGTGTTCATGCCACACGAATACACCATGTCATGCTAGCAGGTCATGAACATGTACATAGCATGAGGACACGCCTAACGCTGCTGGGTGAAGCTCACCCGTCCAGACACAGACGAGCGGACGGATGCCAGCACGCACCGACAAACACGCGTGCCCGCCGGCTAGACTCATTATAGGCCCAGGCGCGACACCTTGTGGAATTATTTGTGGGATAGGCTGAATGAGGGGGGCGAGGGGGAAAGGTGAGGATGAAGCAGAGGAAGAGTAAGGATGGAAAAATGAGAGGGTGGGGATAATTGGGAGGAAGGGAGTGAGAGGGACGTGGATAAAGGGAGAAAGGGCTAAGGGGAGTGGAAAGGGAGTAGTGAGGCGGAGGGTGGGGTGGAAAAAATCGGATACGCAGTACAGATTTCAACCTAAAGAACTTAGGGCCAAAAACTGTTCCACCCGAACAGTTCAAGACTAATAAAGGTCAGAGGGGAATACTTTGACGACGGAAAATGTTTATCAAATGCTTATAACCTGAGGAGCAATTTGAAGAATTTCCTTTAAGGCCGAAATAGCGCAGCACCTCAAGCCTGTTAGCCAACCAGACCCCGTGGAGCCAAAACAATAGCAGCGTCCTCATGGGGAAGAGTTGAACAGCAACATTTTGTTTGCTTTAAGTAATGAACAGAAACGGGACAAATCAGTAATTGGTGCCCTCTTGTGGTGGATGGTCGTACCCTCGGGGTGCCCAACCGCTTTAGAGGGCCCTTAGCTGGCAGCAAGGCGTTCACTAAGTTATTAGAGTTGAAGATTCACCGAAAGCAAGGCGCTCACTAAGCCATTAGAGTTAAAGATTTACCGAAAGCAAGGCGCTCACTAAGCCATTAGAGTTAAAGATTTACCGAAAGCAAGGCGCTCACTAAGTCATTAGAGTTAAAGATTCGCCGAAAGCAAGGCGCTCACTAAGTCATTAGAGTTAAAAATTCAGCGAAAGCAAGGCGCTCACTAAGCCATTAGATTTGAAGATTCACCGATAAGGGTTACAGGTACTATAAAAAAAAGCACCAGGAGCAACTAGTGCCGTGAGGATCTCAATCACAGATTTCAGGATCCACTTAGTGTCGAGGATCCAATTACTGTCGATGATCCAATTAGTGTCGATTATATAATTAATGTCGATGATACAATTAGTGTTAAGGATCCTATTAGAGTCGATGATCCAATCAGTGTCGAGGATCCAATTAGTGTCGATGATCCAATTAGTGTCGAGGATCCTATCAGTGTCGTGGATCCAATTAATGTCGATGATCCAATTAATGTCGCTGATCCAATTAGTGTCGAAGATCCAATTAGTGCCGAGGATCCAATAAGTGTCAAGTATCCTATTAGTGTCGTGGATCCAATTAATGTCGATGGTCCAATTAGTGTCGATGATCCAATTAGGATCAAGGATCCTATTAGTGTCGTGGATCCAATTAATGTCGATGATTCAATTAGTGTCGAGGATCCAATTAGTATCGATGATCCAATTAGTGTCGAGGATCCAATTAGTGTCGAGGATCCAATTAGTGTCGAGGATCCTATTAGTGTCGTGGTTCCAATTAATGTCGATGATTCAATTAGTGTCGAGGATCCAATTAGAGTCGAGGATCCAATTAGTGTCGAGGATCCAATTAGTGTCGAGGATCCAATTAGTGTCGAGGATCCAACTAGTGTCGAGGATCCAATTAGTGTCGAGGATCCTATTAGTGCATTGGATTCGATTAGTGTCGAGGATCTGTTGAGGATCCAATTAGAGTCGACGCTTAACAATTCGGTGCAGTCAACATCTATTAAAAAAATGTAATGCGATTGCACGATTACTTTGAGAGAACATTATGTTGAAAGTAAAACTCTCCCGCTTACCAACAGTGCCTAGTGTTGATAAGGAAAAAAAAGTCACTTAATATTTTACTTGAGGTACTCATGATATACTACTTTTCATTGTCGATTTCGAAGTATTGCACCTGTTTGCCCTTTTCCTGGTGAACTCTTCTCCGAAAGAAGATTTCACGTGATCTAAATATTGCATACTGCAATATACAACATCGGTATGCGGAAATATCTGAACAGATATATGAAGTCGACGTCAGTTCGAACTGTTCGTGATTTTGAAATACAAATACCGATCATTACCGATTTGATCAAAACCGGTCAACATCGATCAACACCGAGCAACACCGATCAACACCGATCAAAACTGATCAACACCGATCAACACTGATCATCACCGATCAGCACCGATCAACACCGACCAGCACCGACCAGCACTGGTCGACCCCAATCAAAAGGTGCTTTCTGCAGGATGGAATAGTTGACTTCCGTTCACTGAATTGGAGCCGGAGATCACCCTGGACTGAAAATCACCCTGGACTGAAAATCACCCTGGACTGGAGATCACCCTGGACTAGAGATCACCATGGACTAGAGATACCTCTGGACTAGAGATCGCCCTGGACTAGAGATCACCCTGGACTGAAAATCACCCTGGACTGGAGATCATCCTAAACTAGAGATCACTCTGGACTAGAGATCACCATGGACTAGAGATACCTCTGGACTAGAGATCGCCCTGGACTAGAGATCACCCTGGATTGGAGATCAACCGGGACTGGAGATCACCCTATACTGAAGATCACCCTGGACTGAAGACCACCCTGGACTAGAGATCATTATGGACTAGAGATCACCCTGGACTAGAGATCACCCTGGACTGGAGATCACTCTGGACTGGAGATCACCCTGGACTAGAGATCACCTAGGACTAGAGATCACCCTGCACTAGAGATCACCCTGGACTGTAGACCTTCTTGGACTGGAGATCACCCTGGACGGGAGATCTTTCTAGACTGGGGATCACCCTGGGCTGCAGATCACCTTGGATTGGAGATCACCCTGGACTGGAGATCACCCTGGACTGAAGATCACCCTGGACTAGAGATCACTCTGGACTAGAGATCACCCTGGACTAGAGATCACCCTGGACTAGAGATCACCCTGGGCTAAGATCACCCTGGATTGGAGACCACCCGGGACTGGAGATCACCATGGACTGGAGATCACCCTTGACTGGAGATCACCCTGGACTGGAGATCATCCTGGACTGGAGATCATCCGGGACTGGAGATCACCCTGGACTGGAGATCACCCTGGACTGGAGATCACCCTGGAATGGAGATCACCCTGGACTGGAGATCACCCTGGACTGGAGATCACCCTGGACTGGAGATCACCCGGGACTGGAGATCACCCGGGACCGGAGATCGCCCGGGACTGGAGATCCCCCGGGACTGGAGATCACCCTGGATTGGAGATCACCCTGGACTGGAGATCACCCTGGACTGGAGATCATTCGGGACTGGAGATCACCCTGGACTGGAGATCATTCGGGACTGGAGATCACTCTTAACTGGAGATCACCCTGGACTGGAGATCACCCTGGACTAGAGATCACTCTGGACTGGAGATCACCCTGGACTGGAGATCACCCTGGACTGGAGATCACCCTGGACTGGAAATCACCCTGGACTGGAGATCACCCGGGACTGGAGATCACCCGGGACCGGAGATCGCCCGAGACTGGAGATCACCCAGGACTGGAGATCACCCGGGACTGGAGATCTCCCTTGACTGGAAATTAACTCAAATAGATTAACATAATAAAAATATTGGAATGCAAACATTGAAGGAAATAAGAATCAAGGAAATGGGAATCAAGGAAGTAGGAATAAAGGGAGTAGGACAAGCCGTAATTGTTTTAATTGGAACGGCAGCACAATATTGACTCAAGACCTGAACAGCCGTCAATGTTTTAATAGGAGCGGCAGCACAATATTAACTCAAGACCTGAACAGCCGTCATTGTTTTCATTGGAACGGCAGAACATTATTAACTCGAGACCTGAACTGCCGTCATTGTTTCAATTGGAACGGCAGCACAATATTAACTCGAGACCTGAACAGCCGTCAGTGTTTTAATTGGAACGGCAGTACAATATTAACTCAAGACTTGAACAGCCGTCATTGTTTTAATTGGAACGGCAGCACAATATTAACTCGAGGCCTGAACAGCCGTCATTGTTTTAATTGGAACGGCAGCACAATATTTAATTAGGAACTGAACAGCCGTCATTGTTTTAATTGAAACGGCAGCACAATATTTACTCAAGACCTGAACAGCCGTCATTGTTTTAATTGAAACGGTCGAACAATATTTTCTCAAGACCTGAACAGCCGTCAATGTTTAAATTGGAACGGCCGAACAATATTTTCTCAAGACCTGAACAGCCGTCATTGTTTCAATTGGAACGGCCGAACAATATTTTCTCTTGACCTGAACAGCCGTCATTGTTTTAATTGAAACGAGAAACGTTTCGCAGAATAAACGAGTCTCAACCCTCGACAGGTGACAAGGGGACGGGCCACTTTAATGTTAGGAAGCTACGCTCTTGCTGTACACATTAGAGAGCTCAATAGAGAGCTCACGCTGTACACAAAAGAGAGCTCATCTGCAACGGAAAAGAAAAAAATGGCTACCAATCTCGATTGAAAACGATTTATACGATTGTTTTATTGAGTTAACTGGAAAAATTTGATTGAAATACATTCACTTTTTTTGTCTATAAGATATATTGATTACAAATTGAAACGAATGACCTGTACATACATAAATAATCATTTGATGAACTTCTTAAACCCTTGACATTGTTAACAACTATTATTGAATCAACTGTACATAGGAAAATCCTATCCGTAGTTACTACTCTCATTGGTTGGACTGTACAGAGGGAGCATTCATTTAAGATCTTTGCAAGCCTTTTATATTGCTTACAAATTTTATTGAAGGAACTGTACTGCTGAAACCAATAATTTAAATATCTGTAAATCGGAAATATTATTAACAATATTTTTTAATGCCCGGAAAATAACCATATAAGATCTAAACCATATATGTTATTCAAAACTTTTTTTGAATCAACTGTACGGCGTAAAATCACCTTTAGGCTATCAGTAAACCCTAAATATTGTTAACAAGTTTTAGTTCGCTACTGGAAATGGGTTGACGTTGACCCAAGCCAAGGCCATGACGTACTTCGTAGGTAGCTCTGCGCTCCAATCGTTAGTGATCATATAAAGAATTACTTGAATAATACATGCACAGTGTAAAAAAGTTCCGTAACAAAAACTCTAGTGTTCGGTAGATCAAATCTTTTGTGTTATCACTGAAAAAATGGCATGATTTTCCTTGTGCCTTGGTGCAGAATATTGGTCATTTGCTACGACTTATCGTGTGCCTTACTGCTGAATATTAGTAGTTTTCTATGACTCATCGTGTGCCCTACTGCAGAATATTGGTAATTTTCTATAACTTACCGTGTGCCTTACTGCAGAATATTAGTAGTTTTCTGTGACTTATCGTGCGCCTTATGCAGAATATTAGTCGTTTTCTATGACTTATCTTGTGCCATACTGCAGAGTATTGATCGTTTTCTATAATTTATCGTGTGCCTTACTGCAGAATATTAGTAGTTTTATGTGACTTATCGTGTGCCTTACTGCAGAGTATTGGACATTTTCTATGACTTATCGTGTGTAGTCACCGTATTTGGTGACAGCAAGATAGAGCTCAAGCATGCGGAAGATGCATCGTGTAAGAACATTTCTCTGCAACCTCCAACGCAAAATAATTGGAATAGGCTAAGACATTGAATGGCACCCGAGAGGCCAGGATTAACTCCAGGTGATATATTATTGTGAGGTTATCTAAGAAAACGTAGGGTCTTTTTGTGATGTTATCTAGTAAATGGTACGGCCTTTTGTGAGTTCTTCTAGAAAGAATGTAGGGTCTTTTGTGAGGTTGTCTATGAAAAGGTGGGGTCATTTTGTAGGGTCATCTAGTAAATGGTACGGTCTTCTATGAGGTTATCTAGGAAAAGGTAGGGTCTTTTGTGAGGTTGTCTAGAATAAGGTAGGGTCTTCATAAAACCGCTTACCAATTTGGACGATTTGAGATCTCGCCTCACAACTGCGATCGAATTATGAAAGCCAATCATCCAGTTTCAATTTAACGAGTGCTGGTATCAATGTGAGTCATCCCGTTACAATTTAAAATGTGCGGGCATCAATGTGAGTCATACCGTTACAATTTAAAATGTGCGGGCATCAATGTGAGTCACCCCGTTACAATTTAAAATGTGCGGGCATCAATGTGAGTCATCCCGTTACAATTTAAAATGTGCTGGCATCAATGTGAGTCACCCCGTTACAATTTAAAATGTGCTGTCATCAATTTGAGTCATCCCGTTACAATTTAAAATGTGCTGGCATCAATGTGAGTCACCCCGTTCTAATTTAAAATGTGCGGGCATCAATGTGAGTCATCCAGTTCCAATTTAAAAAGCTATGACATCAATGAGAGTTTGAGCGCAATTTTGCATCGATTGAAAGGGCCGTATTGTTGAAAGCTATGTATTATATTAGATTTGTATTGTGTGAGAAAGAAGGTGCAATTTGTTTAATGTGGTCAGTACTCAATAAGGTACTGTTAAAAGGTTTCAATTACCTACAGAAAACAATTTTCTCCGTCGAGTAAAATCAATAGTTATGAAACAAACTACTCGTATATCATTCTGTTAGTGATATGGGGATACTTTCATAATGAAGAACAAATAAGTATTTCGTTACAGAGGCAGTTTTTAACGCTACGTAATCGTGATACTCTGAAATTTGAGGGAAAATACTTGGTTGGACCATCTTCCTGTGGAGGTATAGAAGCCTTGCACCATCTGGCAAGATGATGCATCTCGAACACAACAATCGCCGAGCTTGTTCCGTAAAATTTCGAAAAGAATAACGAACAAGCAAATATTATTATCCGTCAGAGTTTACTCTATTGCCCTAACTACACGAATTTAATCAATGAGGAAGCCATCTTTAAAACATTCGTGGAAAACTCAGTAAATTTGGTTGAGAAGCAGCAGGCAGTTAATTGTTAACAGTGCATTTTCGTCAGTCGACATAAGGACTGTTTTGAAAATTTCATCGCAAGATTTTTTTTTCTGTATATTTTTTTAAACAATATGTTACACCCACCAGCAGCTGGTTCAGGCAGAGTGACGTCACCTCGAACGCACCAACTGGAAACTCTTAACCCAATTAACCGAAAAAAGGTTATAAGAAGTTCATGCTTCAGAGTGACGTTTGGGTGCAATGCAATTGCAAGCTGTAACAAAATCAGCACACCACATGCAAAGAAAGGGTTGATCAAGACCCAAACACCCTATTACACGTCACATAACGTGATACGCGCCTGCATGGTTGTTGCGCAGGAGCAGAAGGCACAAACACCCTATTACACGTCACATAACGTGATACGCGACTGCATGGTGGTTGCGCAAGAGCACAAGACCCAAACAAAACGGAATCACTCGAACACACAAGGAATTCACCCTCTTAACAACTTTTGCTAACATCATTGTTGGATGAGCGTAAATTACCAGTAATGAAGAGGTCAGAGCAAACTCCAGTGGCTATGAAGGGTAATGAAGAGAACTGTTCGTGCACTTTGGGTGTGCGGGTTTTGAGTAATGACCATAGGAGGGGTTTAATTGTTTGTCATATTTGCATGAGTGTCACATATGAAACATTTTTCGTAGCAATCATTCATTGATTTTATGAGTCTTCATAGTTTTTTTGCTGAATGTATCTTCCCTCAATGTTTTAAAACCCGTAAATCTGAGCGGAAAAAATTTGTGAT
>SDVV010009510.1:0-16672 GCA_016164225.1 Gammarus roeselii | reverse complement strand
TTGGATCCGTCGTTGGTATGCTGGATGAAGTGCAAGCATTGCCGCAAGTGTCTCCATTAGATCCGTCGTTGGAATGCTGGATGAAGTGCAAGTATCGCCGCAAATGGCGCTATTGGATCCGTCGTTGGAATGCTGGATGATGTGCAATTATCGCCGCGAGAAGCGCTATTGGATTCATCGTTGGAATGCTGGATGAAGTGCAAGCATCGCCGCAAGTGGCGCTATTGGATTCGTCGTTGGAATGCTGGATGATTTGCAAGTATTGCCGCAAGTGGCGCTAATGGATCCGTCGTTGAAAAGCTGGATGAAGTGCAAGCATCGCCGCAAGTGGCGCTTTTGGATCCGTCGTTGGTATGCTGGATGAAGTGCAAGCATTGCCGCAAGTGTCTCCATTAGATCCGTCGTTGGAATGCTGGATGAAGTGCAAGTATCGCCGCAAATGGCGCTATTGGATCCGTCGTTGGAATGCTGGATGATGTGCAATTATCGCCGCGAGAAGCGCTATTGGATTCATCGTTGGAATGCTGGATGAAGTGCAAGCATCGCCGCAAGTGGCGCTATTGGATCCGTCGTTGGAATGCTGGATGATTTGCAAGCATCGCCGCGAGTGGCGCTATTGGATCCGTCGTTGGAATGTTGGATGATGTGCAAGCATCGCCGTAAGTGGCGCTATTGGATCAGTCGTTAGAATGCTGGATGATGTGCAAGCATCACCGCAAGTGGCACTATTGGATCCGTCGTTGGAATGTCGGATGATGTGCAAGCATTGCCGCAAAAGGGCGCTATTTTATCCGTCGTTGGAAAGCTGGATGATGTGCAAGCATCGTTGCGAGTGGCGCTATTGGATCCATCGTTGGAAAGCTGGATGATTTGCAAGCATCGTTGCGGGTGGCGCTATTGGATCCATCGTTGGAAAGCTGGATGATTTGCAAGCATCGCCGCGAGTGGCGCTATTGGATCCGTCGTTGGAATGCTGGATGATTTGCAAGCATCGCCGCGAGTGGCGCTATTGGATCCGTCGTTGGAATGCTGGATGAAGTGCAAGTAATCGTCATGCTCTTAGAGAACTTGAAATGTCAAAATATTTGACCGTAATCATATTCATCTGCAAAATAATATACTTAACTCCTAAAGATGTCAGCATCAGCAGTGGAAGACCTAAGGCTGTGTTTCGCCAGACCGAGGGCTCATTTCCCGACCCCTTGATGACGTTACACGCTAATAATGTTTTGACACAAACTGTTGCCTTAATCAATGTTTATCCTGAGGCGTTACCGACAACAGGGCTTTGGTCAGGTTCGGTCTTTGTTTGTGGCGAGTGAACAAGCCCCTCATTATGCGCTCCGTTGCCGACCAATACTAGCTTCGACTTGGAGAGTAGTGGTGATAAACGAGTGTTGTGGTGGGTAACGGCTATTGTGGTGATTAACGACTGTAGTGGTGATATACGATTGTTGTGGCGGATAATGACTGTTGTGATGATAAACGACAGTCGTGGTGACACGACAAGGGATTGCTTGGAATGATGAGGGTAGGGTGCAACAAGAACTCGCCTGAGTGGTGGTGGTGTTGAAGGACTGAGAACCCCATGGAATGATGAGGGTAGGGTGCAACAAGAACTCGCCTGAGTGGTGGTGGTGGCGTTGAGGGACTGAAAACCCCATGGAATCATGAGAGTTGGGTGCAACAAGAACTCGCCTGAGTGGTGATGGTGTTGTTGAAGGACTGAGAACCCCACGGAATGATGGGGGACGGGGACTGCAAGTGAGCGTCTAAGAGGGAAGGTGGTAAATGATGGGGGCCTGAACAGAAATGAAGAGGACGGGGAAAACAAGAAGGCGTCTAATTAGGGGTGGTGGTGGTGGTGAGGAGCGGGTAACTTTACGGCATGATGAGGGACGGGGACAGCTTGCTAACGACTAATGAGGGTTGGTGGTAAAAGAATGGGGACTCCATGGGACGATGAGGGACGGGGACAACAAGATAGCGTTTAATGAGTGGTGGTGATAATGCACCGTGGAATACACGAATGATGACGGAGGGGAAAGCAAGATGGCGTTCAATGATCAGGAGGGATAATTTTACGGTGAAAAACACGGAAGTTCAATGAAGGGGACAGCATGAAAGAATTTAATGGAGGGTTGTGATGCAAAATGGAGGCGTGCAGGGAGTGATGAGGGATGAAACAGCACTATGAGGATTTGTGCTGCACAGTAATAAGGTACAACGGACTGCACGGATGGAGAAAGAAGGGACAGCGAGAAAGTGTTTCATGAAGGGTGGTGATAAAGGAACAATGACTACACGAATGTTTTATGAGTATCACTACGCTCGATCGTTCATTGGGGAGGGAGGTCAAACTGGTCTAGGAGGCTGATTGATGGGTGGCAAGAGAGTGTCTAATGAGTGGGGGCGATAATGGGCGGGTTACTCCTAAGAACGGGTGTCTGCACGGATTGATGAAGGACAGGGACATTGACCTATAGTGTCAGACAATGACAGAGAGATGCATTGATGAGCGTTATTATTGGTGGCGTGTGACCAAAGCCATCGCGGCCACAGAGCCGCCAACTGCAGGAGGCTCGTCAACATGAGGCCACGTTGGTTCTGAATGCCTGTGTATTATTGCCTCATACGAATCAGAACAAAATACTATGTACTTTTAAATTGAACGAGCACTGACAGGTGCACGTCGATTAAATGACGTTAAAGATTGTACCTGACGTCATTTTGAAGCCGAATCTAGTAGAGTGCCAAGTATCAATAGTACGTTTACGGCAACCAGCCAGACCAAGATGATAGATGAGCAGATGCGCTATGCTTCTCAAAAGGTTTTGGAAGAGTCAGGTCATCGTTGTTTGCTAATTTCCTATTCAATAATTGGCTGACCGTCTCTGGCACGCCCGATTTACTGAGACTGCTTGACGTGTGAAACAAAAAGTTAGATGATGTGATCATGCAAAGACGAACCTGAGATTTCCTTAATCAGAAGGAATGAAGAGTATACAAAAGGGAGCATTTATTATGGAAGAGAGAGATGGTCAAAAGCAGGATAGGAGTTCGGTCTTAAGAAGGGAGACAGTTGAGTTGGAAGCAAAATTATGAGATGACCTTAATCGGAGTAAAATCTCGAGCTGGGAACGATCATAAGAGGGAGGAAGGGAGCACCTGAAACAAGGAGAAAGAAGTTAGGGAGCCATCGAGCAGTAGAAATGGGGATAATGATGTGTCCGTCAGCCTGAGTGCCCAGCATGCGTTGTCTCGCGTTGAGGCTCCGTTGGAAATAAAGTTCCAATCCAACTGACTGGCCTCATCTTCCACACAGCGGGTGTATTCAATCGTACTAAACTAGAGGAGTTCAAATAAGGTGCAACTGAAAACTTTTTTCTGTGTGTGTAAGGGTTCCGCTTTTATAACTTCAAGAGACGGCGTAGAGGTAAACAAATCTAAACTAAATATGTTTGCAATATCAATGTTACTTATTCCAGCACCATTACGGAATTCGTGAGCAGGCTAAATTCATATAAATACAATTTAGATATTTCATTTTTTTCCATCAACATATCGTCCATTTGATAGAACCATCTTAAATGAGACCTAAATCATCATTTTATCATGAGGGGATATACATTTTGCAGGTAATTCGTATGTGTAATGTGCCCTGGGATGATCAACTTTTGCATGCGATGGTATAGTAGCGAAAGAGAATTCGTTTATGGTTAGTCTATTCCCGACCTCAAAAAACAAACTCGACTTTTTCCACGTGGAATTTAACGATTTATAAAAAGAATTGACATAGCTTTTAATGGATACTATCAATTAAGTTCCCGATGAGTTCGAACATCGAGCGGAAAATAGAAATGTGAAATTTTTCTTAACCTTCAATCTTAATATTTTTTTCTTTGGCTACTGTACATCAAAAATATATGCAAGATGTTGACAGATGTTCTTTAAATTATGTGAAGAACTCATATAACTGTTATAAAAATAGCGCAGTAGATGTCTTTAATATTAGGGCAGAGGCCAGTCCTGTCTCTTGATTGTAACGGCATATAACTTGGGACACAAGTCCTTGTCATGCAGTGCACTAGTCGTCGTAATCGAGTGTAAAATTAACTGGACCCATCGAACCAAATTCGTTCATACGATATAATTACTTCCTCATCCGAGCAGCACCGTGGAGAGGCCAGCTTCGAAGTAATTACAGACTCATCCGTGCAGCACCATTGAGAGGCAAGCGTCGAAGTAATTACAGACTCATCCGTGCAGCACCATGGAGAGGCAAGCTTCGAAGTAATTACTTCCTCATACGTGCAGCTCCATGATGAGCCAAGCTTCGAAGTAATTACTTTCTCATCCGTGCAGCTATATGGAGAGGTCAGCTTTGAAGTAATTACAGACTCATCCGTGCAGCCCCATGGAGAGGCCAGCTTCGAAGTAATTACAGACTCATCCGTGCAGCCCCATGAAGAGGCCAACTTCGAAGTAATTACAGACTCATCCGTGCAGCACCGTGGAGAAGCAAGCTTCGAAGTAATTACAGACTCATCCGTGCAGCCCCATGGAGAGGCCAGCTTCGAAGTAATTACAGACTCATCCGTGCAGCCCCATGGAGAGGCCAGCTTCGAAGTAATTACAGACTCATCCGTGTAGCCCCATGATGAGGACAGCTTCGAAGTAATTACAGACTCATCCGTGCAGCCTCATGAAGAGACCAGTTTCGAAGTAATTACAGACTAATCCGGGCAGCACCATGGAAAGGCCAGCTTTGAAGTAATTACAGACTCTTCCGTGCAACGTTATGGAGAGGCAAGCTTCGAAGTAATTACTTCATCATCCGTGCAGCCCAATGGAGAGGCAAGCTTCGAAGTAATTATTTCCTTATCCGTTGGTCCGTGCAGCACCATGTAGAGGCAAGCTTCGAAGTAATCACTTTCTCTTCCGTGCAGCGCCATGGAGAGGCAAGCTTCGAAGTAATTTTTCCTCATCCGTGCTGCTCCATGGAGAGGCAAGCGGTAAATTCCGTCCCGACAATAACTTGGTTGTAACAAAAAAAAATACATTTGAACTTGCACAGTCTGTGCGAAGTGGATTCAGCATCCAGATAACCCCGGGTTCGATTCAAGGTGAGGTCCGAGATATTTTTCACTAACGAGTTAACATAATTTGCTGCTTGCCCCTCCTATGGTGCTATGAGAATGTTGATGTAATAAAGACCTGAGTTCTGGCACAAGTTTGTCTAGGTTGATCTGCCGTAAGGAATACCATCCAATGATAACTGGATTAGATGCGCCCTTTTCAACTTTACTGCTGTGGTAAATCACGATCACGAGTCTAAAAGACACCCTCTACAAATTAGCTGCTGCGGTGAAAGCACAATGACGAGTCTAAAAGACGCCCTTTACAACTTTGCTGCTGCGGTAAAGCACGATCACGAGTCTAAATGACGCCCTCTACAACTTTACTGCTGCAGTAAAGCACGTTCACAAGTCTAAAAGATTAATTGGGTGACTTCGCATGGGCTGAAGAGGAGTAGGCGGAGCAGCAGTAATGCAGTGGGTGAAGCACCAGAAATTCCTTATATGGAGCTCAGGAACCGGAAACTATATGCAGACACGAACAAATATTAACATCATCTTTAGAAATTTCTTCAATGCAAATGATTCAACACCCAAACAAACTCTGAATGTAATCCGCCCATTTTCTAATGAATTCTTGGAAAACAGTGCGACGTCATTCTGACCGTGCAATGATTTTAGAGCCAAACGTTACGTCCATACAGACCTTCAGAAAACATACTTCCCTACATAATTGTTGTTTTTCTGCAATGGACAGATGAGACAAAAAGCTCAACAGCCTCAGTTTGCAAAGCGCGCTATCGTTGCTCTGTCTTCGTACAACGAGACAAACGGGGTAAAGAACTGCACCGCTGCAGTTAAAACCATCAACAGCTAAGGGGTCCCATTGCAAGGTTCCCACCTTCAGTATCTGGTTGAGCATTTTCTTCTTACGAGGTCCACAGATTGCCTTCGTTACCGCTGGTGGTGGTTTTAGGGAAAATGTGACGGATCTTTCGTCCAATTCACTTCCTTCAAACTATTCTCCTCATACAGAGGTCTGCGTTTCTCTATTCGTTAAACATCCGTCGATTTTCGTTCCACAGAAACGATTCACGCATAACAGACAACATTATTTGTCGTTTAATACAACTTTTCCTTTTTTGATCAACACAATATTAGGCGGCATCTCAAGACGATCTTTCATCAGCTCAACTATAATTATTCGGAGTCCGACAAAAATGGAGGTAAACAAATATTATTTATTATAGAAATCAGAAGCACTTAAATCTGGAGGTCGAGGCGGCCACGGTACGTCACTAAAACGAGAAATTAATACGTTGGGCAAAATTGCCTTCAACATTCTATTGTTGCTTACGCTGTAAGCGCTGTAGGGCCATCTTATTGGAAAGAGATATTCTATGTGTCATAATCTCCAATTTCAGGTGACAAATATCCTCGAATAATTTGTCTACACTGGTACCCATTAACAGTTACCGCATATTCATTACCTCCTTCCAAAATATTTTGGTCCAAAGATCGTCGAAGACGGGATGCCACACCATACTGTGACTTCTGCTGCTTGAAGTGGTTGTTCATAAATTTCTTTGATATCTTCAGAAGCCAAGAATCTGCATTCATATTCTGCAAAATGCTAAAATCTATTCGCACAATCGAATCACTTTTGGTATTCCGTGAGATGGAGTTCTTGAGTTATTTGAATTTTAAATGGATGATATTTTAGAATATGCTACCAAAATACGTCACAGTGGCGGACGTGAAATTCCCAGTTGAAGTGAACGTCTCCTAGTCGATGTTTTGGGCCGATCAGCAACACTCGTTGCTACACGCTGAATTGATGCATCATTACATATGGTTTGTAGCCTGCCGCAACGTTGTTCTTATGTTGTTGTTCAAATTTCAACAGTAGCGTTCATATGCACTTCTTTGAAGGACTTCTTCCATTACCTGCAATGTTCCAGTTATTCCTGTGCACTGCAGCAACCGAACGATTATATCAGAAGTAAAGTTCTACAATATTTACAAGTTCTACAATTTTTTCTCGTTGTTACTGCTGAGAGGGTGCCGAGGGTGACCCTGAAATGATCACCTCATCGAAGCTATGAGTGTAATTACCAATTATTTTTCCCACAAGGACACCCTTCGAACCAGATGAGAACCCGCTCACAAAAAATCGTGCGGGTTTGGCGAAGTGGTTGATGTCCGCAAACCTAACAGTCTCCATTCTCCCAACAGGTGATACACAACTATCAATTTTTTAATGAACCTTTAGTATATAAATATTTACTCGTTCTTTTTGCTGATGTATTCCATCAAGAATATGCTGAAGTCAAGGACCCCTTCGGCGTCACGAGATAATTTTTACATCACTAAAGTTAGATCGATCATGCCAATATCTTTGACATCAACCAATGTGGCTTCCGTATGTTTGTTTTCCAGCAATTGGTTCAACCTATTATCATTTCTTTCTCAACAGATCATTCTAACAACTGGATCGGGGTAGACTAGATCAACCCGAAACTTCAGGGATGAAAAGGTATGTTTAACAAAAATGTCTACATATTTTGAACTCTGTATTCGATCTATTCCATGTTAGAGCTAAAACAGTGTTTTATTTTTTTAAATTCATTAATTTTCACGTGCAGACCAACGCAGTACCCTCCAGCGAATCATCCGTACCAGGGCTACCCGCTGGCCAGTCATTGCCCAATCTATCTGGGTGATCCTAGGTACGGTAATCCAAACTACCAGCGTCATCCGCTGCCTTTACATCACTGGCCGCAGCCTCAAGTATGGCATCCTCGACAACCGTGGCAGAGACTGCCGATGCAGACACAAGCCCGCCACTACCCGCAACAGACTCCAGAAGCCGACTTTTTCAAAGTCGGACATGACGCATTACAAAGGTTAGTGTATACAAAAAATAGTTTGTTATGATTTTTTAATTGATAAATTATTACATCTTACTTCGAAAACATCTTTGCCATAGGCTGAGAAGGCAATTTTCTGTCTGGTATATCCATCGTTAGGGTCTTGTCTTCCGAGATTAGCTCAAAGGATTGAAATGTACTGCGCTCCAGCACGATTTACTCTTGACTGAGGAAGCAAACTATAAAGTCGGGATTTAGTACAATTCTAGACTTGTGCAGTTTTGATTTAGTGTTTAAGAACACAAGCGATACTTCTTCAGAGTTACACTTCAGTTCCAAACTCGACAAATCCTGTCTTATTAAAACAGTCACTTGTTCTTTTATCTTCATAAGGTTCATGATAACATTAAATGTTGGTGGTGTCGTGGACACAAAATTGCCAGCTTCAATGAATGCAAACCTCGGGAGAGTCCGGTTATAGGTTACTGCAAGATTTCCTACTTTTATCAGCTCCATTTTTCGGTCTTGTTGATCAATCTTGAGGAGGAGGATGTTTTCTCAACGAGAAACTGATGATGTGTGTGTCCACCGGCTCAGCGGCACCAGTTTTATATGCCCCCACCGCTTTAGGCAGGTAAACTGGTTACATCACATATATCGGTTTCGTTTTCGTTTTGATTTCGTTTTGATTTCGTTTTTGGTTTTCGTACACCTGGCAGCGCATGGCAAACTTCTTGCCCAAGTTATCGTACACTGTTGTATAAAATGGCGAATGCTGCAGCTCAGACATTATTTGTGCTCTTGATCTTGTCGGCAACTCACATTCCTAGAAAATGTAAGGACTTCTAACATCTTTTTGCTTGTTTTATTGTAGATATATGTTTCTTTAACTTTGTTTGTCTATTTTTTATTGTTTTTGTTATTTGTTATTCTAATTTGTAGTGTTTTTATTCTTGTAGGATGAACCTAAACGATACGGTGGATACGCCATTGTTGGAGGATACAGGAAGTGTTTGTGGTAACGGACCATACCAAAATGGTGCCCCCTCGCATGCCCTAGCGCAAGCTTTGCGATGTGTGCATGCCCTAGCTCAAGCCTTGCAGTGTCCGTAGGCCCTAGCGCAAGCCCGCGACCCAGTGGTGGTGCCCCCCTTCCGTCTTTGACTCCGTCTTCGGAACAACGCTGAGTTCAGCCTACTGCTGCGTTGGATGCACTCTCGACGCTGTCTCCTGTTGGACAATTTGTTACTCAGCCTACTGATGGTTCGGCTCTGGATCCTGCTGGACAGTTCGCTGTTCAGCCTACTGATGGATCGGCTCCGTCTTTGGATCCATTCGTCGCTACTGCTGATCCGTCCTTGACGCTGTCTTCTGTTGGACAGTTCTTTACTGAGCCTACTGATCCGCCCTTGGCGCCGTCTCCTGTTGGACAGCTTGTAACTCAGCCCTTGATGATTCGGCTTCTTTGTGTGAGGCTATATTTTATCTGCCTACCTCTGTAGGTTTTTTGAAAAATAATTTCGTCACATCAACATTTCAATCATACACTGAACATGTCAACATATCTTCCATGATTACATTAGAATGCAAGGAATTAGTGGAACACACTGAATCTAAATTAGGATCATTCCAAAGACTCTAATGCACAGTAAAAGTTAAAATGGGCCAACAAGTTGAGGATGCATCAGTACATGACAATGATTAGGTGATTGACACATAAGCGATCCAGCTAACAAGAACCGTGCTTTTGGGTGAGTTGATTGAGGATTTCGGGGTAGATTTACGAAATAAATTAGAAACAAGAGCGAGAAGGTTGTGGGTAGAGCATTGATACCGTAACCAGTGAGCAGCTCAAATTCTACTAGACTGATGTTAAAGGAACAAAACGTAAGGGGGATTATGTTCCTTGTCCCAAAAATTGTCCAGACCGGCTCCATATTGTCAACATCAGGACAAAGAATAATTGTGTTCTTACTAGCATGATTGCACACTTCCACTTGCCTGAAAATACATATCTCACAGGGAAATGAAAACAATCAGAATTAACTTACCTCCCCAACAAAAACACCTACTTTAACTTTCCAAAACTTGCCTTCAACAAACCTGTTGCTTTGGAAGATTTACTTCTTATAGAAAGAGATTGTGAAAATAACATCAGACTATATCAGCTCACAAAAGAGAAGGAAGGTTATGGTCTGGTCAGTATATACAGTGGCAGTTTAGAAGCCGGTGAGGAGCACACGATCCACCTTGTGTAAATTTTAGATGCCAACCATGTCGCACTCATATCGAGTTCATCTACATTTGTGAAGACATTTAGAAATACGAGCCATACAGACAAAGTTTTTTGTCCATTCTGCATGCGGGGCATGGACGCAACAATGAAACCAACCGTTGTTGGTTAATATGATTGTGAATCTGTGCTGGAGCCTAAAACACAGGGAAAACATGTGGTTAACATACACAAGTTGTGCATGTACAGTTTTAGTCTAGTGGATAAAGACGGTAAAATTGTAGGGCACAAAGTAGTCGATTCGACTTCAGTTCCGCTTGAGGAGATGGAGACACATCTCGTCAAGAATATGTTGTTGGAATATATTGATTACATGGCGACCTTACCATTGTACCCCGAACCCGTCCTCACCAAACAAGACTTGAAAAAATATTGCGAAAGCTAAACATGTGAGGGCTTTTAGGACGCTTATGGAGAAAACGGTGCAAAACAAGTTCGCCACCATAATCATTACATCGAGGGGGTCTTCGGTCCCAACAAAAAAGTGATATCAGGGAACTATATTGTCGCTCTGAGTTCATATTGTAACATCAGAATCACTTAGAAACTCAGGTTCATGCCTTGTATATCACACATTGCGTCAGCCGATGGCATGAGATTTATATGTAGAGGATTGGACGGCACTAACTTCTCCCGAATAAATGTGTTACCGAAACAGTCAGACAAGATGTTCAGCATCTCTGTCTCCTTGAACGATGACACAAGCAGGTACGATGTCATATTTATCGACTCGTACTCGGTTTTCAACTCAAGTTTAGACAGTCTTGCCAAAAATCCTAGAGATAGTTGCCATGACCGCTCCTAAAATCCCATCTCACAAGTCTAGGGTACAGTTACAAGGTTCTTGGCCTTGCTACTCGAAAAGTACATTTCTGCTATGAGGCCACAATATCGGATTTTGTGCTGGACCAAACTGACATCCCATCGCAACGAGCCTTTTACAGTCAACTTCGAGGCAAAGGAATATCGGACTCCGATTATGCTGAAGTGATCGAAATGTGGCAAGCAGCCAACTGCAAGACTTTGCGTGACTACATGATCATCTACCTTCTCATCGATACGTTGCCACTGGCAGATGTCTTCCAAAAGTTTAGGGAGACCATGACACACGACTCCACCCTAGACCCCGTTCATTGTGTGAGCGCCCCTGGCTTTGCAATGCAAGCCGACCTCTACGAAGACAAGATGAAACTTGAACTGGTCAAAGATATCGATCTACTCCACTTGATTGTCATAAATACACGAGGCGGATTTGTGACTTTGACGAAAGGTCTTACCAAGATAAACAACCCTCGATGCAAAGACTATGACACTAAACTACCTGTGTCTTTAACAGCAATGTGGGACTTAACCAGTCATTATGGTGCATGCTTGAGTGAGTCCCTTATCCCTTATCCCTTATCAATTCCAGCATCCCACTTGGTAAACGCGGACTGTTATGACGATTACACGTACAATGTCTGTATCGATGCCCAAATCAGCGATGAAGTTGCACGGAAACAGACGAGCTGCCGCTACTGCTACATCACAAAGGAGTCAGCTTGGACGATGTTTCGCTCTTCACAAAAAATCTTTTGGCAGGCATGGAAATGAAATGGTTCTCTGTATTGTTCATGTCTGATTTTTGCTTGTGTCTAGTAATTGAAACCCTTAGCAGCTGATTTCGTAGCGTCGGACTCGAGCAATATACTGCAATACATTGGTTGCCAGAAAATGATCTCATTCAGGTGCATCAAAAAACGAAAACGAGCAGATAGTCACTTGACTCAAGCTGACTACCTCGTGGCCTTGGAACTTCTTCAAGTACTCCTCAGACAAGAACTGGAAGTGACCAAGGCTCATCAAAATTTTCGTATCAACCAGGAACCGTTATTCAAATTCTTCATCATGAAAAATATTCAATAACGTCATGAGTCTACGAACTCCGTTGAAAAGTCCCTGTTTAAACTGCTCTCAAATAGTATCTACTGTAAGAGAAGCTTTTGTTCAATTCGCTCAACAGAAGTCCTGAGGCAAATGTCATGTGCACACCCAACAAGTTCCGAAAACACGCTGCCAACCACCTACTGGAAAAATGCTATGCCATCGACCCCGAAACAGTCATCATGATCCTCAAGCAAAAAAAATATCCGAATGGTACACCCACTCCAAGTTAGGTTCTACGTGCTTGAGAAAGCTAAAGCAAAAGTCTACAGCGTCTTTTCTAACACACTGAAACCACGCTACGGTGACAACGTCTCGCTCATCTACTCGGACAAAGACTCGTTGCCACTCCAGTTGAAAGGTGTGACAAACATTGAGGTGGAAATGCGTAAGCCTCACCGTTCTGCATTTATGGACTTCTCCAACTACCCGAAAAATCACCCCTTGTATGATAAATCACAGCAAGGATAGCTTGGACTACTGAAAAGCGAAACAGCCGCCGACTACCCGAGTGAGATCATTTGCTGGCAACCAAAGTATTACAGTATGTTGCTCGAGTCCGACACTACGAAATCAGCTGCTAAGGGTGTCAATTGCAAGACACAAGTCAAAATCAGACGTGAACAATACAGAGACATACATAACCAAAGAACATAAACACATTTTGAAACTATACACAACATTCGCGCACAAGGGTGCCAGCTTCAAACTGTACGCACTATTAAAAATTGCCTCCGTAAGTTTGAAAACAAACCATACTATATCGACGCGTGTACAACTCTTGCTATGGCTATCCTGATGTAAAAAAAATACATTGCAGTTGAACCTAAAGTCACTAAAAAGAGGAAGCGATGTGTCTTGGGTGATGATAATACCTATGTAAACATGGATTTGACTTGGGGAGACGTAAACCGGGTGAGGCCATCTTTGGTGGGTGTACTCGCGTGAATGACGAAAGTACATTCAAGTCTTCAGGTTTTATTCTCTAAATGTTCCCAAGATGTTGTAAATATGAACATATGGAAATAAATAAATAAACTGGAATATGTTTCATAGTCCTACTAGTTAGAGTATATACTGATGTCTACAAGCGGTTTGTTGTCTGTATGACGCAGGACCCAGTGCAGGATGCAGGAACCAGAGGACTTTTTTGCCTATGTCTCATCGTTAGGCAGTAGTCAATCGTACCAAAAATACACATCTTTAAGTCTTACTAGCAACATTTATTTAAGAATACAGCTACATCGCGAGTGGAGAGTTGGACTTGTAAAAGTATTCTATAATGACTGGTACAAGATTCAAAAACACGATGATCAGTATACAATTAGGTTCTACATTGTTTATTTCAATGATAAAGATGGAAGAGTAGGTCATGAAAACACTTTATTTGTTCCTAGCAAAAATATCTCGGGCAATACATTTGAAGAACACATCTCCGAACTAGAAATAAATATTTAAAAAGTCTGTTAAGGAAACGAATCGTTAGAAATGAAGTAATTTTGTTTAAATATGATAGTGCCACACAACGCATAAAGTTTAACGCCTTTATTCTACAAAACATGTCGCAATTCAAATAAACTGAAGCTATGTGGGAGATGGATCGACTGATTGAATGGGCTGTACGGGGTGTATATATAATGTCGGTGAAGGTGCCGTAAGCGTAAAAATGCCCTTTATGAAAAATATTGTACGCTACATAAACATTAACTCTGATATAATTTCACGCAGTTTTATGGGCGACAAGCAAGTCAATATCCTTGATGTTATTCCAATTAATAAATATTATTCATTTACGCGTGCACATGTCAATTAGAAAAGATTACAGCTTAGTCATTTTAATTCAATTTCCATCGATCTACGAAATGGTGTTGGCGGTATCATCCCGTTCAGGGATGGTGGTCCTCACAGTCCATTGACGGCTGTTCTTTGAATACCCGCCCTCACAGTCCATTGACGGCTGTACTTAGATTACACGCCCTCACAGTCCATTGACGGCTGTATTTTGGTTACACGCCCTCGCAGTCCATTGACGGCTGTACTTTGGTTACACGCCCTCACAGTCCATTGACGGCTGTACTTCGATTACACGTCCACACAGCTCATTTACGGATATAATATGATTTTACTTCCTCACTTGAGCAGTAATTCAGGAATACGTCACATGCAGACTCTAAGAAAAAAATGGGATGAGTCATTTCAAGCAGGCTGTGAGTGATGTCCACCACACTTTCTGGCAGTATGTGAGCCACAAGGCAGTTACAAGAAAACTGGCGTAAGATGATCAAAATAAACTATCTCAGGCTGACTCTCGAGCATATTGTAGTTTTGGGGGCATGTTTATTGCTATCAAAGAATTATAAATTGATTTTCTTATTGATAAGGATTTACTGCTAGTTACAATCATTATTAATGATAAAAATAATAAGACTGATAATCACCTAGACGGAACATAATTTTCATTACTTGCATTCTGAAGACTACGAGGTAACTGTTTCGTTATGACCATCGCAGGATTACCAATTCCAAGACCATCTCTGGAGTTGAAGAAAAATATTGATTTGATGTCGCATGCACTACTTTTGAGAACGAGTGAGTAAGAAAAGGACATAGATGAACAAGTGAGGTGGGTACTGACTGTAGTGAGGTGTATATGATGGGATGGGTAGGTGAGGTGGGTACTGACAATTGTGAGGTGTATATGCTGGGATAGATAAGTGATGGGTAAGTGAAGGTGGGTCCTGACTATAGCGAGATGTATATGCTGGGATAGATAAGTGATGGGTATGTGAGGTGGGTCCTGACTATAGCGAGGTGTATATGATGCTGGGATAGATAAGTGATGGGTAGGTGAGGTGGGTACTGACAATAGTGAGGTCTATATGTTGAGATAGGTAAGTTATGGGTTAGTGAAGTCATTCTCCAGTGACAGACTCCGGTAGCTGCCCTCACATTGTTCGTTTAGGAAACTAGGATGCAGATAATTCATTATAGGTTTAACAAGGAACAAACACTCTCACTCAGCGTCCGCTCACTCTCACTCAGCGTCGCTTCAGACGGATGTTGGGTGGTTTGGGATGTATTAAGAACCTTACAAGCAGTAACGCAATGGCATCAAATCTAGACTCTGTTGTTTGCTTCATTCCAGTGGAAGGCGCATATTAGGCTTTAAGCAAGAGCAACTGAAGTCACGATGGCCATTCTACTCTTGGAGGGGGAGAGGTGACATTCTCTATCTTTCGTCAGATGGCATCGCGGTCAAGAGTGGGTGGGGTAAACCTGAATATGTGTGCAGCAGGCGCATGTTAGTGTCAAGCTATCAGGACAACTCAGTATCTGTCTGTCTATCTTTGTGTATTCAACCTACTATGGATGTGTTGGGGCTTACACGTGATATACATGAAGAATAAGAGGCTCTATCAGTCGATGTTACGATCAAATTCGGATATCATAACTAAAGATTCTTGCCACAGCACTCATCCGCGCCTTCTCGACCCCCAAAGACTTCTACCAAGAACATTACCTCCGTTTCCCCACTCCATTTCCTCCTAACATCGACCGTTCCCCATCATCAGTCGTGACAGCTCCCTTCATTTGTCGGGAAACGTCCGCATGAGTGGCCTTTTCTTATATCGTACATCACATTCTTTGCTGCTGTCCCCGATCTCATTGTTTTCTTTATTTACTCCAGGTTCAATGACTTAGTTTGTTCCAGATGACATTGTTTGCAGACCGCTATTGCGAGTTAGGGGTGCCTGCGACGGTCCCCTCAGGTTGGTAGTTAAAAAGGGGAGAATAAAAGATGAACAATTGGACAGGCTGTCGTGCAGAACTTTGTTTGCAGGACCGCGATTCAGAGTCTGTAAGCTCGCGACAGTCCCCTCGACTTGTTAATTAGGTTAGTGCAGAAAATATAAATGATTAGAGTCATGGGAATACCGATTGACTTTAATGGAGCGTGGCGATTGTGACGTATATAGAAAAAGAACCTGCAAGAATAAATTGTCTAGAAATGAAAGAAAAACCTGGACCGTATTCTTCATCACTCTCACCTATAAATGTCGTCGCCTGCGTCGACCTCTTTTGTAACGCCTTAGTGTGGATGTTGGTCAACGTGGCAGCGCACGTGCGGGATAGTCGTTACATTGTTAACAAAGAAAATGCACTATACACAAATTGTCTCGCAGTGCGTTTCGAAATAAAATAAGATCAAATAAAACTATAAGGACCAATAATCTGGCGGTATTTCCTAGAAATATTTTAACTGAATAGCCATATAGTCGTAGAGCTGCTTCCACAAAGGTGGAGGGCGGGCGACGGCGAACCCCTTCTTGAACTTATCCCCATACGCTCACACACAAACAATGTTCAACCCCTTAACGCATAGGGTCCTGCAAAAGAGCACAGCCACTCACTCCGGGACACAATTGCAAAAGAGCAGCAACCGGGTACGGCAGTTATAATTAAAAAATTGGCTGGATCATATACGCCTATGTATATATATATATTGA
>SDVV010009509.1:0-16672 GCA_016164225.1 Gammarus roeselii | reverse complement strand
TTATGCATAGGGAGAGTTGTCGTAAGAAGAGGTACGTTAACGTAGATCTAACAAAAGAAACAAGGTAAATGGGATAAACAAAGAAAAGCATAATCATGAAAGGATTGAATGAAGCGTAAATAATAGAAAGGTCTGAAGGGAAATCAAGGGAGTTCACTCTCCCCTCCGGTTGGGTCGTGATCCCGTGCAATCCATGGATCAATTGCCTAGCAATAATGTCAGCATCTCTGACATCTCCAACATTCAACAACTAGTCAAATACTCTGCTCATCTCTTTCGTGCATCACTATCCAACGAGAATAGGCAGCTTCCATTTTTTCACCACAGCTTTCCCCATTTTTCTCTTCCTTACCCTCTTCACTCCTTTCCAAAACATCTTCTTGTTCTCAAAATTATGGCATAACCGTCTGCTCGAACTATTGCCAAAACACGACACTAGTGATCTCTCACCGTCTGAAGAAGGTGCGCCACACATGAGCGGTGCTGCTGGTCCAACAGAAACTGGCGAGTACAAGCGGTGGGCACGACCAGGCGAGCACCTGCAGCTTGAACAGGCCCAGGCTGGGACGAGCAGACACCGAGCACTCTGCCCCGGCGACCACTGAGGGGGCTAGACCAGCGTTGCACCTGCAGGCAAGGAGTAGAGGTTGGTAGTCATGTTGGCGGATGGAATGACATACATAGCCTCTTAGAAAAACACATCTACATAGTGTCCAATGCGGGAAAGGCTTCGAAGGAATCCATTTGGTACTATTTATCCTTGTCTTCAAACTTTTGCAGAACGTTTGTTTAAACGATTAAATTAGAATGACGAGACTTTCTAGCGTGCTGGAGTCAGCATTCTTCTGGCGTCGTACGTCAAGCCTGCAACTAGGACTGCATCAAACTATAGGCAAATTTTAGATTAGAGTGATCTGGTGTACATTGCGAAAAGTTAATGTCCTTGACGCTGCGGATGTCAAAGGAATGCACGGATGTCACAGAAGGTACAGCAACTGCTACCTTCTATGATACCCGAAGAGGTCCCCAGCAGTCCTCAGGTGGCAGTAAGGAGCGTCATCCCACAACATACACCTGCTGAGCGGGGAGATGAAGACAAGTCAAGCTAGAAACGGGAATACCATTCACGCGACCTAGACCAACAGAATAGAAAGAAGAATAAGGAGTTGTAGAAAACGATTGCGTGAAAGAAAGAACATAATTTGGCAGTATCAGCCACCCGAAATTGAAAAATAAAGACCGATGTGCAATGATTATTGGGAGAATTGTTAAGAGGAAGATTGAGTAGAAATCAGAGGGCAAAAATAAACCATTCCGTAAAAAAACATCTTTACGAAAACAGATGCCGAAGATAAGGTTGGATGTTTTCGAGATGAAATGTTTGAGAAGCATGGCTGGAGTGACGCCGAAAAACTGTATCAATAACGACGTTGTTAGAATGAGAACGGGGATCGTGAAGAAGTTGGAGAGAACAGTCACGTGTTCCGAGATGGCGCACATAGTGAGGATGGATGATCGAAGATTGATGATTAGATTAGAGTGTTAAGGCTTTCTATCGCACTGGAGCCACTGTCCTTCTGGCACCGAACGTCGGAGATTGATGAAAGGGTAATGGAACCGGAGGCGAGTGGACGTAGGTCTAGAGGTAGACCGAAGGTTGGGTGGATGGATGGCGTGAAGCAGGCGTTGAAAAGGAGCGACATAAGGGTTTCAAGTAGCGAGACACCGTGCAATGGAAAGGTGCGGTTTTGACGCTGCCCTGATGTGTTTTCCCGCCCTCGGCGTCTCGTTGAAAAACGGGACGGTCAAGGGTGAGGGAGGGCCCAGTTGCTATGAAGCAGCCGTGGTAACCCTGTCACACTGTTGGGCCCTGCTGCGGACCCCGATATCGGACACCAATCATGACCCGAAGTGTGCGTTGCGAGTCTCCTGGCCGGACCCTATAGCTTGTGTGCCTACCGCAGAAACTAGTGAGTAACAGCTGGTTCTAAAAAAAATATGACGCTTGTGTGATTTTTTTAGTGCAAACAAAGTATAAACACTGCGTGTATGCCCGTACTACACTAGTACGTATTCACTGAGGTAAATGCTATGCTGATGTGTCGGTAGGTACTCTAAAGATAGCAGCTAGTTTGCAGTTGGCAAGACGAGAACTTCATATACCGTTTGAGTTCTAACTTGCTGTGACACCTCAGAAGTAGCTACTACGAGGTTTCGATTATTAGAACCGGACTCTCAGCGTCGTCACTTGAGCGAAAATTACACAAACTCTTATTCCTTACAAAAGTCCTATCCAACTACCACTCCACAACTATGGCTCTACACTTCTGATGACCTCCAACCTTCGTCTCTGGCCACTACCACCACACCGGCTGCCAACCGCCCTGCCGTTCCCTATCTACTGGTTTCGTGACGTCATCAATCACGTCACATCCGGACGCTGCGTGGGGAGTCTTAATCTATGATCAGAACTCTAGCGCAGCGGAGCTTAAAAAAGTGATGCATCATGAGAATAGGAAGTAGACATCATGCTCACGAGTTTAGTGATGAATAAAAAACTCACTAAGCGAAGTACAATTCAAATACTTGTGTACATGAGAGAAACTCATGAAGAGTCCAGTTATAAAGGGTGAAGAAGAGCTACAGCAATAACACGGCCTCTCACACACACTGCACTAAACGTTTTCTATACACTCAACAGCTAAGCACAAACAAGCAAGTGTGACGCTTGTTTGCATTTCGGCAGCGGGACTGCAGTCAGTCGAGCGACTCACAGTCTCTCGCAGCGGCGGTCCAGGTTCTAAAGCTTTTCCCCCCGGGGCGACTCAGCGAGTGAAGGGTGAAAATATAGTTTTGTTTTTCACTGGTTTAGCGTTCCAAAACATGATGCCAATTTAGTTCAATCTTGTACATAGTTAATCGTCCGGGTCAAACTTCTATAACTTGCGAGTGACTGCTCATGATTCAATGAATCGAAATCTACCCATTGGTATAAAAAAAAATCATTTCTGGCGGAGGGTAAAAAAAAAAAAAAAAATCAAAGTTTGAGCTAAGTTGAAGGAAATTTTACTTCAACATTTCATGCATATGAAGTAGATAAAAGTTAGGTAAATTCAAGAAGGGACAGACAAGGAAAGAGAGTGAAAGGTCAAGAAGAAAAAGAGGAAACGAGAGGTTTCACCCCTCAGGTTATGCCGTGACTCCGTGCGGCCCGTGAACCTAGCATAGTTCAAATATAAAAAGATTCCTCATCATCTTGAGCGTAACTCACAAGATATACTGTCGCAGCGCGGCGCCGGTGACCGCCTGATCCGCGTAGTGGCTGACGTGGCAATATAAGGTGAGGAGGCCACTTGCAACCAGCGTCAGCAGCAACACCGCCAACCGGACGACGCTCTCCACGATGCGGCTGTGGTCGTGGGTCGTCAGAATGCCGCTGCATTCAAGCTTCAACTGACACAGTCGCACGATACCTGCAGGTTGCAAAACTGGGGTAATTGTTCGACGCAGTAAAGGGGGAGGTAAAGTTTGAACAACACAGTGAAGGAGGGGGGTAAAGTGCTGGGTGCAATTAAGAGTAATGCGCTGTTCGGCGCAGTAATGGAGGGAGGTGAAGTTTATATAACACAGTGAAGGAGGAGGGGGTAAAGTGATGGGTGCAATTAAGAGTGAAATGCGCTGTGGTGCATTGCCATTGGGTATGTAATTAAAGAAAGGGAGGGTAGGTATCACAACTGCTCTACGGGGATGAGGGCGTGAGAATGACGCTGAATGACTTCGGGATAAAATGTTTCAGAGGCATAACTGGAATGACGCCGAGAGGCAGGATAAATAATGATATTGCTCGAATTAGCACGAGGATGGCGAAGAAGTTCGAGGACAGTAAAATCAAGTGTGCTATGGTGGTTTGGACACATGGTGAGGATAGATGATGGGTAGATTGGTGAGAGCATAATGAGAGAGATTAAGAGTGTCAAGGGTTAATACTGCACTGGAGTCATGTCCTTATGGCACCGAAGGTCAAACCAGCAGCCAGTGCTGCATTGAGTCATCGACAAATCCTCGTCCGTCTCCGGGATTGCACCGGCTCACGGTATGTACAGGTCACTACTGTTTATAGGGAGAGGTCACAAAAATATCCTACTCAAAGTAAGCAAAGAAACGGCCGTCCTCCGGGATGAAGGAGTCTAGCGGTAAGTAAGATTAAGTATGATCAATTCACAACAGATCAGATTTCAGCCACGAGGTTGGTTTCTCGAATGTAGTTGAGAAGCGGTTTGGCACTGAATTGCCCCCGAAGGATCTCAGTAAGCATTAGGCGGAGTGTATTAGGAAGGTCCAGGAACCAGGTCTTAAGGAAATGTCCGCGTCAACATTCCGTCCAGGCTGAGCATTCTGCTAAGACATGAGCCATTGTAAGAGGGACTAAACAGTCCATACAGTATGGGGGGTGGCGACGCCTCCATTATGAGTCTGTGCGTTAGTCTACTATGTCCAGAAAAGTCTATTGAAAGCGGAGGTGACCGGGCGTTAACCTTAAGGAAGACCGAGTTTGGGTGGATGGATGGCGTGAATCAGGCGTTAGCGAACAGAGACATCAGTGTGGAAGTAGCAAGAGAGAGTGTTATGGGAAGATGTGAGTGGAGAACGTTTGTGAAAGGATGAGTGTTGACGAGGCTCTGAAGCGCTTTCCCGACGATGGCATCTAGTTGAAATACGGGTTAGACGTGGGTGAGAGAGCGCCCGGCAATTATGACGCAGCAGAAGTAACCCAGTGAAAGCTGTCTGGACCTCCTGCTGAAACTATTTTAGATTTTACGCCTGATCCGGAGAATGTTGTGGGGCCCTGGCCGGATCCTTTGGCTTTAATATTTGATTAGAGTGTCAATGCTTTCTAGTTCACAGGAATCATTGTCTTTCTGGCACTGGATCCTCTACCTTTAAAGTTTTAATTTTATATTTGTGTGAGTGCATGAGAGGAGTGCGAGATGCATCTTGCCGTCGACCACCACACATTTGATGGATTTGGCCTTGCGTCAAGATCTGTACAACATCATGGTAATGTCTGATTGGCATCAAATTTCCGTCAGCAGAAAATCCGCGGTGAGACTGCATGGCTGTTATGTATGGTGGACATGCAAGTTCAGGGTCCAGAACAGACACGGAAACTAGATGGAGTCTTCGTATACGTGGGGGGAGCTGTGCGACGATAAGGCTGGTTTCAGGTGTAGACTACAGACGAGAGTAGAACGCACGATTTTAGTTCTACAGATTCAGACACTAGGACGCATCCCACAAAAAGGGGGGTGGCCGACGGCTAGGCGATCCTCATACGCTCACGCTCACACAACTTAGCCCTTTTGTGTTAAAGAGTCCGGCCGGTAACCCCGCAACACACACTCTGGGTCACGAGTGCGGTCCGAGGATCCGTTGTCAGCAGCAGGGCCCGACAGTTTTCACTGGTTTTACCCCCGCCGCGTCATAATGGCCGGCCCCCCAACCCACGACCATCCCGACAACGTGATGCCAAGGGCGGGAAAGCTCATCAGAGCAGCGTCCAAATCAACCATTCTCCACTGACACCTGTTCATTGCACGCTCTCTCGCTACTTCCCCATTCATGTCTATCCTTCCTAACGCCTGCTTCACACCATCCACCCAAATTTCGGTCTACCTCCAGGCCTGCGACCACTCGCCTCCGCATTCATCACCCTTTTCACCAATCTCCCTTCATCCATCCTCAACCATGTGCCCGAACCATCTCAGAACACATGAATCCACCCTGTTCTCCAACGCCTTCACCATCCTCGATCTGATTCGAACAACGTCGTTGGCGATTCGGTCCCTCAGCGTTAATCATGTCATGCTCCTCAAACACATCACCTCGAAAACATTTAACCTTCTTTTCTCCTCTGCTCTCACCCCAAAGCCTCAGTTCCGTAGAGCGCAGTTGGGACAACAACACCCTCATACAGCCCTCTTTTTGCTTCCATCCCCAGCGTCATACAGCTCATTACACTCTTCAGTGCACTCAACATTTTACACCCCTCCTTCACTCGCGGCTTTACTTCAGTTTCCACTACATCAGTCATCTCCACATGGGAGCCCATATACTTAAAACACAACTTCCTCAAAGAGCTCTTCATTTAGAGGGACACTAATTTTGCTCGCATCGACAGTCCTCGAGCATCTCATTTCTTTGCTTCTACCCACGTTCACTCGAAGCTTCCTCCTCTCACACACTCTACCAAACTCAGACACCAGCCTACAAAGCTTCTCCTCTGAATCCGCCACCAGGGCCGTATCATCCGCTCAACTGCCAACTTCGCCCATTCGCTTCCAACAGTTCCAAGCCACGACCCAGCACACTCGCGTTCACCTCCCTGACAACATCCATATAGAGGTTGAACAGCCAGGGAGACATCACGCAGCCTTGTCTTAGTCCCACTTTCACTGTGAACCAATCACTCACCTCGCTTTCCACTCTGACACATGCTCGGCTGCCAACATAGAAACTCTGCACCGCTTTCAACAGATGTCCGTCCACTCCATACAAATGCAACACCCTCCACAGCGCTTCCCTGTCAATCCTGTCGGATGCCTTCTCCAGATCCATGAAGACCCAGAACACATCCTTTCCTCTTGCAATGTACTTCTCACAGACCTGTCTCACTGCAAAAATCTGATCGGCACACCCTTTACCTCTACCAAAGCCACACTATTCCTCTCCAGCTACGCAGCCCGTAGTCTCTAATTCGTTTGATCAGCACTCTCACGTACAACTTACCAACCACACATAACAGACTGATACCTCTCGAGTAGCAGCATCCATTTTTATCTACTTTGCCCTTGTGTAGCGAAACAATGCAGGAACTGCGCCACTCAATCGGTACCACACCTGCCACAAAAATCAAGTTCAGTAACCTCACCAACCATTCGACAATCGTTACTCCACCCTTCTCCAGGCACTGGGTCGCAACGCCATCCAAACCATGGGCTTTCCCCGCTTTCATCACGTCCACCGCTTCCTGCACCTTTTTCCCTGGTAATGTCCGCCACAAGTCTATCTCAAAACTGTCATCCGAGCACCACCACCCACAGCAACAATGTCAGCCTCTCCGTCATCCTCGGCATTCAACAACTCATCAAAGTAACTCGTCCCACCTCTTCCGTACATCACCATTTTTCAACAACGACTGGCCCTTTTCATCTTTCACCACTTCCTCCTTTCCGGTCTCTCCCTTTCTCACCCTCTTCACCTCTTTCCAGAACATCTTTTTGTTCTCCTTAAAATTTTGGCACAACCGTCTGCCCCACCGGGCATCAGCGTCCTTTTTGGCTCTCCTCACCACCCGCTCCTCCTATCTTTGAAGCTTTCATAAGTCACCACCGACTTCACCTGCAACCACTCCTCAAACACTCCTCTTTTCCGCGCCACCGCCAGTTTGACCTCCTCGTTCCACCACTCAAAACCTTTCCTTCTGCACCCGCCCACACGGCGTGCACCACAAACCTTCTTCGCACATCTCAGCAACGCATCCTTTAACGACTCCCATTCTTCCTCCACATCTCTCAGGTCCAGTCCTCTCACATTGTTATATTCTTCCCTTAACGCCTGCTGGAACTCCTCGGCTCTACTTCTCACATTCAGTCCACTCACTTTCACTACCTCTCTTCCTCCTTCCACTCGTTTGTTGCCCCTCAATTTCTGCTCCACTCTTAATCTACCTTCCACCAGCAGATGGTCAGACACTCTTCCACCCTCCACCCTCAACACCCGCACATCCAACAGCCTCCCCACCACTCTCCTCGATATCAGCGCAAAATCCATCAGTGCTCTATCCACCACTGAACCATGGGCCATCCTTACCCATGTGTACTTGTGGATATCTCGCTTCTTGAACAAACTGTTCCAGACCACCAACTCCTGCTCCATACACAGACCTATCAGGTTTTCTCCACTGTCATTTCTACCGGGAACGTCAAACTTTCCTATCACATTCTACACGCCTACATCTCCAACTCTCGCATTAAGGTCACCCAGTACAACTACATTGAAATGACCTCCAAAAATCTCAATACACTCACTCAGGTCAGTCCATAATTTCTCCCTCTCCTCTTCACTCCTCTCGCTGCCTTGTACGTAAGCACTCACAAATACCCATCTTTCTACGCCAAATTCACCTTTCACCCACATCAATCTTCAGGACACCTCCTTCCATTCGGTAACGCTACTAGCCGACCAATCACTCAATATCAAAACCACCCCTTCTCTTGTCCAACCTTCTTCCACACCAGACTTACTTCCACTTACCACACCAAACTCACATTCTCCCTTACCTTTCAACTTCGTCTCACTCAGCGCCAACACATCAAACATCTCACCAGTCTCCCTCCTCTTTACATCGTTCGTACTACAGCCACGCACATTCAGCGACCCTAACAACAGGGTTCCTCCCCCCCGCTCGTCTTGCTGTCTTTGAGAAAAGGTTTTACAGAGAACGGGATTCCTAGCCACTTCGCTCCGCCCCTCTTAGTCGCCATTTACGACACGCAGGGGTTACGGTAGCACAATTCTACTCCCGGCTACAGGGCGCTCTTCAAGTCACCTTCTACGACACGCGGTGGATACGGTAGCAAGATTCAAACGCCCCAGCTACAAGCCTAAGTTGAATACAGGTATCTTTGGCCGAGTAATAAATGTAACTCATTGCAAGCTTCACGAACCAACAATGAAATGTAACCCAACATAGAGAAACATGCACTATTTCATAACAGTGCTACAGAGTTAAAAAACATGGATGGATAGGTAATTTCAATCAAGTTTGAAAGTTTCGTAGCCACCTTTAAACCAGTTTTGGTGAGATTGAATAAGTTTAATCAGTTCACGATAGGTAAAAACTTCCTATACCTGTTCTCGCTCGGTGGAGCCACGGTAAGCCAGTTATTGGATTAGATTGAAGGAATCGAGGCATTACGCAACGGAATCGAAGCCCTCGCCACGCAGAGTCGTGATAGCAATGAGTACTCTCGAATTGTCTAAACCAGAGCACACATAAAGCCCTAATTTACCGAGTAGCTCAGGGTCACTTGTGACGTGTCTCAGTATCCCCTGGGAGGAAGCGACTTGTGACCGTGGTAACTGGTTCTCTAAGGTGCCGGGAGCATGTGTCCCCAGCAGCCCCGGAGAAGTAGGTATATGAACTAACAAGCAGGGTAACAGCGTCCCCTAAAGTGCCGGAAGCATGTGTCCCCAGTAGCCACGGAGAAGTAGGACTAAGTGCTAACAATCGGGGTAACAGCGTCCTCTAAGGAGCAAGGAGCATGTGTTCCCAGCAGCCCCTAAGAGGTATGACTAGGAGCTAGCAAGCAGGGTAACAGCGTCCTCTAAGGAGCAGGGAGCATGTGTTCCCAGTAGCCCCTAAGAGGTATGACTAGGAGCTAGCAAGCAGGGTAACAGCGTCCTCTACAGTGCCGCAATCATAGAACCCCCTAAAAGGAAAGGACCAGTGAGTAGAGTAGACTTGATTGACAATGAATTTCTATGTCGTTTGAGTCAAGTGAGCAGAGTAATAGCGTTCCCTAGGGGTAAGGTGTGGGAGCATTTGTCACAGTAATAGCGTTCCCTAGGGGTAAGGTGTAGGAGCATTTGTCACCAGTAGCACCTGAGAGGTAGGGACACGTTACCGTGCCAACAGCGGTACCTTTAACGAGGAAGAAGGCGGTAGTGCCAATCGTGATGCAGAGCGGCAGCAGCAGCAGCGGGAGGCGCACACTCAAGGACGGGGACAGGAAGCAGACACCATGCAGATGGTCTGCTGACACCTGAGGGCGAGAGAAGAGTCCATGCTCTTGTTCAGTGGGCGTTTCGCAAAAGTGAAGGGGAAAGTCGGGTTCATCTGTTTACAGCATGCTTCACCGTTTAAACAGTTATATTCGTTATGCATTAGCAACTTACTTGATTGTTTTCACATATAGTTTTTAAAATTCATTTCATGTTTCATAGCTTATACATACATGTCTCTATAATTCTTTAGTTAATTCAATACATGCTTCATAGCATTTACATACATTTTTATTATTATTTTCAAATTCATTACATGCTTCGTAGCTTCAAAATTATATATTTATATATACATATCATACTTTGGTAGATCACAAAAAGATTCAAATTTATTGCATACTTTGTCGATTCCACAAACAGCAATTCAGATTCATTGCTTAGATCGTCCTTTCCAACACCCGAAATTTACAATGGTTGCAACAGCACTATTTCTCCACCACTAACAATCGAAACTAAAATGCATATACACTGCACACTTCCGTGAGTCCACCACCAACAATTTCTTGTTATCCATTGCACACTTGATAGTATCCAAATAAAAAACATGTTCATTGCACACTCCTCACTTGCACGTGTCTCAAGGCACCGAAGAGATCATTCACATTCAGCACTTGAAAAGTTGCGCTAATGCTTGCCCCACCTGCCCCATGGCGAGTGTGGTGATGGTGAGCACAAGAGGCAACGACCAGGCGAAGAGGTGGTAGTAGGCGGAGCCTCGGTCGGCGGCGCTGGAGCTGCAACCGCTACTGTCTCCGCACACTGGGAGGCAAGGCAGGCTTCTTACATGGGAAAATCTTGGTATATCAAAAGAAAATTATAAAATGGTAATCACTGTACAATGATTCATTAGGAATCAAAGTTTTGATGTTAATGGAACAGTTCCATTTGAAAAATTAGTAAATGGACTGATTAAATCATTATTGGAAGTGGTACTGCAGTAGAAAAGGACGTCCATGCAAGCCGCCAACGGCGAATGTGCTTGTTCAATAAGAAGTGAGATAGAATCCGGCTATTTCAGTTTGTGGAGACACAAGAAACCTCAAATTGCTGATTAGTACGACCTATAAGATAATGAAAATTGAACTGCATCAGAAACCAATGATTTAAAGCGCTCGTCGAGCTGCAGATGATACTACCTACAGCGAGGAAATGTTCCACTCAAAGCAACATTGTATACTGTCAAAAATTTAAGATATGGTGCAGTGAAATTTAATTTTAGTAGAATGATTTGATAAAAGAAGGCAGTAACAATTGGCAGCAATTGTGGACGGCAGAGGAATACCGATAGTGTGGTTTGAAAACGACGTTGCAGTCAACTGCGAAAAGTATATCAATGTCTTTAAGAAAAAAATGTAGCCAGAAATTAGGTCGCAGGAATTCTACTATCAACGGAATGGTGCTCCAGCTCACTCATCCAACAGGTGTCTAGCATTTTTACTCGACAAATTTCCGGATTGATTCATCAGCTGCCGACCGAGTTAGCTTTGGCCCGTTCGACTACTTGTTAGGGGATAGATGGAATCCTTTGTCCACGAACGTAAGCCGGCACCAATCGAATATCTGAACTCTGCCCAGAAAATACGCTACAGGAATGAGCTAAAAAAAATTTGTAGCACAGTTGCAAGCTTTATCGCAAGAGTTCAGATCTGCGCTCGTAAAAATGGGTCCCATTTCGAATCTGAGCATTTTATTTCTAATTTTCTGCATTAAAATATGTAACTTCCACTCTTTTAAAAAAAAATCTACTAATACGTAGTTTAGAATGTCATATGCAGACGTTGTTGGTAAGATCATTGATAATATATTGTAAATTACATTTTGCTCCATGAAACATGAACCGACGGTCCACTAGAGAAGAGCTATGACGAATTCAATTCAACTTTAGTTTTTGTCACTTTAAATAGTGTATATTTAAGAATTTAAACCCCATTGCCAGACGATAAAAATAAATGATTTAATAATAATATGATTTAGATTGTATACAGCGATTCAATTGTTTAAAACTGTATTTTTCAGAAAAGCCAGCTTTGACAAATCTTTACACCAAACTCCAAACTGTTGCCAAATAGAGGGACCCGCACAGACTTGCGATCAGATGGCTCAATCCCTAACGCAAGCTTTCACGCTTCATATTTATAATTTTTTAAATATATTTCAAGATAAAAATGACGGCATACAAGGAAAACATGACTATATAATGTAGACAAAGTAAATGGACAATGGTGGGAGGCCTTAGAAGTTCACCTTTAATAATAGTACAAAAAGATGTATGACAAGCGAGCATGAGCACGATGCTTGCGCAAACACACATAGCCAACTTTCAATCACTCATGACTAGGCTCTGCCTTTGATGAGAGCAGCTATTAAAATACATCGATAGAGGTAGTAAGACAGAGAGTGCAAGATCAGCAGCTCACCGAGCGTGTTGAAGAAGCTGTGCCAGGAGTAAGCGAGCAGAAGCAGCCACACGGCGGCCGCCACACCGAAGTAGTAGAGGCACACGAACACCACCACACACGACATGTTGCTCTCGGTGCTGAAAGTGACAAGGTCACCGTCACCACACGCACCCACAGGAGGGACAGTGTCAAGGCTGAACCTCACGCACTCCACAGGGTTGTCATAGCACCTACCTCAAACACTGGTGCCGAACGTACTTATTCAATTAGTGCAGAAAGTAAACACACGCGTAGCCACTTCAGTGCTGCAGAAAACAATGGCAATTGAATGAGTGCCGGTGAAACAGCAGTTCAAAATTGTAGTGCTTCAGTGTACAGAACGAATGGATGCTACACGATGGCGAAGTATAGACACGAACTGAAGGTGTACAGCGTTCACGTATACAAAAGGACACAAGTACTTATGTTGCAATAAGTGCCGAATAACGCATGCAATCTGTGATTGTCAAAGCAGAAGCAAATTGCTTAGTCTAAAACACAAAAAATCCCACAACACGTAAAATAAAAAATTGAAAATCAGCAGCTTAAAATGTTCAGTACTCCAACATACTAGTTTGAACTAAATAGGATGCTACAGGGATTGAGCAATGTAGATATAGACAATCCTTATAAGTCCATTATCATAAGCAAACAAAAAACTACCACAATTTAAAATTGAAAGATTATAAAAATCTATTGCAGAAATTTGTCAGTTGGCAAAAAGTTATTTCTCACGGTAACTGCACTACCGAAGATATTTATTTCTCACTGTAACTGCCAGCAATATAATCTCAAGTTTTACACACTACCGAAGATACAGACGCGAGGCTGAATGCCCCAGAAAGAAGGTCGACCAACGGCAAGCCTCGCTTACACTCATCTAATGCACTTACGCACACCAAAACTTGGCCCTTAAGCACTGAAGGGTCCACCTAGGAGCCCACAACAGACACTTCGGGTAAGGAGTTCAGAGATAAGTGTTAGCATCAGGGCTAGACAGCTTTCACTGGTGTACTCATGCTGCGTTATAGTTTCCGGTCCCTCCCCTAAACACGCCTATCTCAACGAAACAGCCAAGGGCGGGGAAGCGCATTAAGGCCGCGTCAAAACTCTGTTTCTCCTTTCCCGCCTATCCATGGCCGGCTGTTTCGCTACCTCCACAGCGATGTGTTTCGTTATTAATGCCATCTTCACGATACCCATCCACCCAAATTTCGGCATTCCACGAGGTCTACGCCCACTCACCTCCGCTTTCATCACCATCTTTCTCCGATTTCAAGTCATCCATCCTCACCACGTCGAGGCCATCATCCATCCTCCTCACCACTACTTCAGGTCTTTCATCTGCCTTATCGTCCCCGTAATAATTCGAACTTCATTATTTATCCTTACACCCGACATCACTCTGACCATGCCTCTCAAACGTTTCATATCGAAATCATCACTCTTCTCCTCTCTTTCGTTTTGGCTTTGAGCACAAATAAAATTCCTGATCCTATTATAAAAAAGATTACTTTCACGAAGAAAACGGGACTGTGATGTAATGAACTGACAAAAAATGACACTTTTTAATGAACAGCCATGGGAAGTCGGTGACTGGATGTTAACAATAAATAAGAAAAACTATTAGGGCAATAAAGTTATGCACCTGATGGGTAAGGATCATGTCTCTGCTAGATTAGATTAGAGAGATGAGATTTTCTAGCGCGCTGGAGCCATCATCCTTCTGGCGCCGAATGTCAAATTAGTACAGTGCTGCATCAAGTTAGTCTTTGTTTTTCTTCTTTTAATGTTCCAGTTAGGTTTACTACTGCGCAAAGTCAAAGTACTTTACGCGGCGAACGTCTGTGGCATGTACAGGTGCCACAGGAGGTACACAATTAGATTAGAGTGTCAAGGTTTTCTAGTGCACTGGAGTCAATGTCCTTCTGGCACCGATCGTCAAGCCAGCAGCCAGCGCTGCATCAAGTCATCGACAAATCATCGTCAGTCTCCGGGATTGTTTTGACTCACTGCATGCTTAGGTCACTACTGGATATGGGAAGAGGCCACAAACGTGTCCTACTCAAAGTGAGCAAAGAAAACTGTGGTCCTCCGGGATGGAGGAGTCTATCGGTAAGTAAGATTAAGTATGATCAATTCACAACAGATCAGATTTCAGCTAGGAGGCTGGTTTCTCGAAGGTAGCTGAGAAGCGGTTCCGCACTGAATTGCCTCTGAAGGAACTCAGTGAGTATTAGGCGGAGAATATTAGGAAGGTCCAGGAACCGGCTCCTGGGGAAGTATGCGCGTCGACATTCCGTCCATGTGGGGCACTCTGCCAAGACATGGGCTATTGTAAGAGGGACTAGATAGTCCATGCAGTAAGGGAGTGGCGACGCCTCCATTAGGTGTCTGTGCGTTAGTCTATGCTCAATTCTCAATCGGCATAGAGTTATCTCAGTCCGTTGAGATCGGTTGCTTGAAGAGACCCAGGGTGTGGGTGTGTCTTTAATAGTACGCAATTTATTTCTCATAGGAACATCAGACCATTCCATGGTCCATTTATTTCGCACAGCTCTTTTAATCGCTGGGTAAAAGTCTTTTCTATGGGAGTGGACGCTGATCAGGCGCCACTGCAGCTCTCCGCGCCGCTTCGTCCGCCCGCTCATTGCCCACCACCCCACAGTGGCCCTGAATCCAGCAAAAACGAACGTTCTTGTTTCTGGAGGATAATCGCACAGGCCAGCGCAAGATTACTGAAAAGAAAGGGGGGCAATGGTTGAAGATGTCGAGGGTTAGAAGCGCACTGAGCTAATCACTAAAGATTGGGATATTGGCATCTAGAACAATATCGGCCGCCAAGAGGGAATAGGCAATGCCCGTGAGTTTAGCAGTAAAAACTGACGCTGATGGCGGGAGTCTCCTAGTGGCGACGCGTCTGGGGAGCACCGCTGCACAGCCTACGGCATCGTCGTCTTTCGATCCATCAGTGAAGATATGCAAGCTACCAGCATGATGAGTCTCCGCATGGACTATAAAAGTAGCTCAAAGATTTTGGTGTGCAATTTCTGCCTTTCGGCCAGTAAAATAACGAGGGCAGAGAATTTTCTGGTATACGCCAGATGGGAATAGCATCTCGCGGGAGAGGGTCCACCATGATGATTGGTAGTTCAATCTCAGCAGTGAGAAGCTAGATGCGTTTTGAGAAGTTCGAGGAAGTAGCAAGATTGGGATGGCAATAAAATTGGAGGTCAATTTGTTCTCGTCGCAGGGCAAGACTAGGCTCACCGGTTTCACAAAGAAGGCTGACAATAGGGGAGGAGCGGAAAGTTCCAGTACAAGCGCGAAGGGCGGCATTGTGGACTAGTTCCAGTGTTTTGAGAATATTTGGTTTTGCGGAGCTATAGACCACGCTCCCGTAGTTCAGTTTGGACCGGATGATAGCGCGGTATAGGCGTACTAATGTTGTACTGTCTTCACCCCAGGTGAAGTGCGATGCGATCCGAAGAATGACAAATCGGTGTAAGCAATCGATCTTAGGCTGCGGCACGTGGTACTTCCAAGTTAACTTCTGATCGAATATTAGCCCTAGAAAGCGAACTGTAGGTAGGAAAAAGATAATTTCTCCATTAAGTCTGGGGTCGGGTTCCGTGTGTGTGCGAGACCGATGGATGTGAAGTGCACATATTTGGCTCTTATACAGATACAGACACTAGGTTGCATCCCCCAGAAAGGGGGGTGGCCGACGGCAAGACGCACCTCACACCCTCATACGCTCACACTCACACAACTTAGCCCTTTTGTGCTGAAGGGTCCAATCAGTACCCCCGCAACAAACACTCTGGTTCACAAGTGCAGTCCGAAGATCCGTTCTCAGCAGCAGGGTCCGGCAGTTTTTACTGGTTCACCCTCCCCTCCCGCCCCACCCACCCACGACCATCCCGACAGCGGGATACCATGGGCGGGAAAGCACATCAGAGCAGCGTCAAAATCAACCATTCACAACCATTCACAACCATTCTCCACTCACGCCAGTTCATTGCACGCTCTCTCGCTACCTCCACATTCATGTCTCTCCTTCCTAACACCTGCTTCACACCATCCATCCACCCAACCTTTGGTCTACCTCTAGGCCTGCGACCACTCGCCTCCGCATTCATCACCCCTTTCACCAATCTCCCTTCATCCATCCTCTCCAAATGCCCGAACCATATCAGAACATGCGAATTGCCTCTGTCCACCCCAACTTCTTCACCATCTCTGTTCTGACTCGAACCACATCGTTGGTGATCCGGTCTCTCAGCGTTACTTCAGCCATGCTCCTCAAACACTTCATCTCGAAAACATTCAACCTTCTTCTCTCCTCTGCTCTCACCCCTCAAGCCTCAGCTCCGTAGAGTACAGTTGGG